>SNQJ01S0047091.1:18221-48377 GCA_010110895.2 Picea sitchensis | reverse complement strand
ACCCCCTGGGCCTTTAGCCCCTTCTTCGCACAAGACAAGATTTACCCTAGAAGGTCATCCTAATGGCCAGACTAGGGGAATGGGATGGATGAGCGGGGTTTTAAGATGTAAAAGTGATAAGATGGTGGGAGAGGATGATGGCTCTGCAAACCCCCCTTGGTGGCTAACCAAAACCCATGAATAACAACTTGCTAGGCTACCCCATCAATTACCCCAACAGTGGTCAAGTGGATTAGTGTAAGATCCAAGCAGTCATCCGAAATTAAAGGGACCTAATGCATACATAAGAAGGTTATAATGATCAAACATGACACATACCATGATATCTCGAACCAATTACCTCATGGAGCAAGATCCCTTTCTGATGCAAGCCCAGGCCGGTAGTGATGGAGGCTGGTATTGCTGACAGGACAAGTCTGGCTGAGAAGAAGAAAAATGGGCCCTCAAGGGCCATGCTCAAGTCAATCCACTCTCGTACTCCATGTATGGGATCATGTGGGCCTCGAGACATGATATCCTAGTTATCCCTAGATATCAGGGATAACAGGCCCGAGGGCTGGGGGTCTACGTTAGTTGTGTTATCATAGCACAGAACAATTTCTTTTCTTTCTG
This sequence comes from Picea sitchensis, assembly GCA_010110895.2. Taxonomy (NCBI): domain Eukaryota; kingdom Viridiplantae; phylum Streptophyta; class Pinopsida; order Pinales; family Pinaceae; genus Picea; species Picea sitchensis. Next base: position 47,765 of record SNQJ01S0047091.1, on the reverse strand, counting down.
TAGCAGGGAAAAGAGAAATTTCTCAGCCATGTCGCCAAGAAGGAAAGACAGACTAATGCCTGATCCAGCAGTGGAAAGGGAAATGCATGAACTACATGCTAGGCTTGATGCTATGGAAACATCACAGAGGTGCACAGTCGAAACTGGAGATATCAGCGAGGCTAACAGTGAAAATGAAGCTAGACATGAAGGAAAAGAAGTTGCAGTCAAAGATGCAGTAGATGAATGCCTATTCAGGGATGTTGCAAGGATAGGTGCCAGAAAAAAAATGGAGATTCCCATGTATGAAGGGAACCTGGACATTGAAAAGCTTCTAGACTGGATTAGAGATCTGGATAAATAATTTGACTATGAAGATGTCGAGGAAGACAAGAAGGTCAAAAATGATGTCACTAGACTAAACGGACATGCAACATTATGGTGGGATGAACTGCAGGCTGACATACATTGCAAAGGCAAGCAAAAAATCAAGAGCTCGGACAGAATGGTTGCAAAGATGAAGGCAAAATTCATACCCAAGGATTATCAAATTACTCTGTTTCAGAGAATGCGGAATTTGAGACAGAAGCTGATGTCAGTGAAAGAGTACATTGAAGAATTCTACAAGATCAACATCAGAGTAGGTCATTGGGAAAGTGATGATGAAAAAGTTGACAGCTACATGAATGGTCTAAAATACGACATTCAGAACGAGATGAGCATGATGACCCTTATAAATATCAAAGATGATTATCATATGGATCTGAAAGCGAAAGAGAAGTTGAGCTGAAATAAAGGTCAAAGAGGGAGAGGCAAAAGTCAAGCCAGAGGCAAACCAATTTCCCAAGATAGGAAACAAAAACCTAAAGAAGAGTGGAAGAAACCTCAGACTCAGCATGAGAGAGGTGGAAGCTCACATAAAGGGTAGTATGCTGATAAGAATACTTTTCCTCATACCAGAGGAAGAGGAAGAGGTAGACGTGGAGAAATAAAATGCTTTACCTGTGCAAAGATTGGGCATAAATCTTATGAGTGTCCAGATAAAAAGAAATAAGGTTGTGAAACTCACATTTCCAAAGCACAAGGATGAAATGTTGAGGCAGAAGATGCTGAGGGCGGAAGATGCTGAGAGGCAGAAGATGCTGAGAGGCAGAGAACCTAGTCCAAAGGAACATAATTTTTCGGACTACTTGCAAGACCAAAGGCAGGGTATGAAAGGTAATCGCCGATAGTGGTAGCACAGAAAATCTCGTTTCTACAGAGATGGTAGAAAAGCTGGAGCTGGAGACTATTGAACATATGGACCCATACAGGGTTTCATGGCTACAAAAAGGACATCAGGTAAATGTCGCTAAATAGTGTTTAGTTGAATTTAAAATAGGAGGATATAAGGATGAAATACTATGTGATGTCATTTCCATGGATGTTTGTCATCTATTGCTGGGTAGACCATGGCAATATGACAGGAATGTGGTTCATGATGGGAGAAAGAACACATACACCCTGGAGAAAAATGGGAGAACTCACATGTTATTTCCGATTAAGGACAAAGAATTGAAACCAGAGGTAAGCAACACTATACTTTTCATGAGTGTGAAGGAACTTCTTAAAGAGGTTAATAAGAAGGAAGATACGTAATTCATTGTGGTCAGAAAGCCTAGAATTGTTTTAACCAGTACAAGAGTGGATGATTTACTGGAGGAAATCCAGAAGTTGCTGGAATAATTTGTTGATATAGTAGTGGACGAACTACCTCGTTCGTTGCCACCTATCAGAAGTATAAGTCATCACATTGATCTTATAGCTAGAGCTAGTTTACTGAACAAAGCAGCATACAGATTGATGTTGTCGGAGAATGAAGAGGTCAAGGAACAGGTCTAGGAGTTAATGGAAAAAGGATTGATTAGAGAAAGATTGAGTCCATGCATTGTTCCAATAGTGCTTAGCCCAAAGAAAGATGGAGGCTGGAGGATGTGTACAGACTCAAGGGAAATCAATAAGATTACCATCAGATATAGGTTTCCATTGCCAAGGATGGATGATTTGATGGATTGCTTGAGTGGAGCAAGATTTTTTTCAAAGGTTTATTTGAAAAGCAAGTATCATCAGATTCGCATGAGAGAAGGTGATGAATGGAAGACAACATTCAAGACGAATGAAGGGTTGTATGCATGGCTTGTTATGCCATTTGTCTTAACAAATGCACCCAGTACTTTCATGAGATAAATGAATGAAGTTCTAAAGGATTTTATAGGGAAATTCATCATCGTATATCATGACGATATCTTTATTTTTAGCAAAACTTAAGCAGAACACTTGAAGCACTTAGCTACTGTGATGAGGAGATTGCAACAAGAGAAATTGATGATAAACATGAAGAAATCATCATTTATGAGGACATAACTCATTTATTTGGGTTTTGTTATCTCTGCAAATGAGTTGAAGATGGATCTAGATAAGGTAGAAGCGATCAAGAATTGGCCATTGCCAAAAAGTGTGTTTGAAGTTCAAAGCTTCCATGGATTAGATAGTTTTTACAGGAAATTCATCTGGAATTTCAGTGGAATTAGCGTATCAATGATAGATACGGTGAAGAAAAGGCATAAAACATTTCGCTGGACAGAGGAAGAAGAGAAGAGTTTCAACTTGCTAAAGAAAAAGATTACTGAACAACCAATTCTAGTGTTGCCAAATTTTAGTAAGACATTCCAGGTCAAGTGTGATGCTAGTGGATTTGTAATTGGAGCGGTGTTGAGCCAAGATGATAGACCGATTGCATATTTCAGTGATAAATTGAATGAAGCAAAGGTTAAGTACTCCACATATGACAAGGAATTTTATGCAGTCATACAAGTGATGAAGAAATGGAGACATTATTTGGTTCCTAAAGAGTTTGTTTTGTGCAGTGATAATCATACCTTACAATTCATGACTCAATAGAAAAAATTGAACCAAAAGCATGCAAAATGGGTTGAATACATGCAGAATTTTAATTTTGTGACTAAGCATATTTCTGGAACTGCTAACAAAGTTGTTGATGCTTTGAGCAGGAAATGTTTGCTTATGCAAGAATTTAGAGTCAAAACTTTGGGTTTTGATAATCTCAAAGAAATGTACAGGGATGATCCATATTTTAAAGAGGCGTATGAGGCATTGACGAATCTAATTCTCAGGGACAGAAGCCAACGGACTGAATATATGATCCAGGATGGATTATTATTTAGAGGCAATCAATTATGTATTCCAAAATGCTCCATGAGGGAGAATCTGCTGAAAGAAAAACATAGTGGAGGATTGGCCTGACATTTCGGTCAGGATAAGACATTCTCAAAATTGAATGGCTCATAGTTTTGGCCAGGAATGAGGACAGATGTCAAGAGATTTGTGGACAGATGAAATATTTGTCATCACACAAAAGGAAAAAGGCAGAACACAGGGTTGTATCAGCCATTACCCATACCTGAATGACTGTGAGATGCAGTGAGTATGGATTTTATATTGGGGCTGCCAAGAATGCAAAGAGGGTTTGATTAAATCTTTGTGGTGGTAGACAGATTTTCAAAAATGGCACATTTTACACCATGCCAGAAAACCAAAGATGCAACACATATTGCGAACCTGTTTTTCAAGGAAGTTGTCAGATTTCACGGCTTACCAAGGAGTATAGTTTTAGATCAAGACACCAAGTTCATGGGACATTTCTAGAGGACTCTATGGAAAAAGTTGGGGACAGATTTGTCAATTAGCTCAGCTTATCATCCTTAGATGGATTGGCAAACAGAGGTTGTCAACCGAAGCTTGGGAGATTTCTTGAGAAGCCTAGTGACTGAACACCACAGTCAGTGGGATCATATTCTGCCACAGGCGGAATTTTCTTATAATGATTTGATCAACAGAAGCACAGGGTAGAGTCCATTCCAAATTGTCTATGGAATGCAACCAAGAAGAGTTTCTGAATTGAGGGATATGGAACAAGCTGAATTCAGAAGTGCTAGTGTAGAGGATTTTTTATAAGCAATGAAGGAGCTTCACATCCAAATCAAGGAGCGATTGTAGAATTAAAACCAGGAATACAAGCGCAAAGCAGATCAACACAGGTGGGAAATTCAATTTGAAGTTGGTGATGTGATTCTTGCACATCTGAAGAAGGAAAGGTTCCCAAGGGGAAAATATAACAAATTGAAAATGAAAAAGATTGGACCATGCAGAGTCATGAATAAATTTGGGGAAAACACATATGAGATTGAATTACCCAATGGGATCAAAATTTCATTGATCTTCAACATCTTAGATTTGTACCCTTACAAAGCTTAAGAAGCAGGAGAAGACAGTGAACGAACAGAGGTTCAATGGACTAAACAAATGCCTATAGCTGAAAAGCCACAAATAGAAAGTATAATTGACAAGAGAATCAACAAGAGGACCAGGAGAAAATATTATTTTTAATACTTGGTCAAGTGGAAGGGACATCTAGTTGAAGATGCCAGCTGGGAAAATGACGCAAACATTCAGAATCATGGACAAACTGTGCAAGAGCTTCTGTGTTGGAGATATTATTTCAGAATTCGGGGTTTGTGGAGGTCAGATAGCCAGAAGCCTTACGACAGGACTCGCGAAGTCGTGAAGTCCAAAACTCCGAAAAGTTCTGATAGAAGCCAGTCTTTTGTTGAACGTTTCCGGTTTCGACAGTCGCGAAGAAGAAAGGTCGAGATTCCTTGTTCCAAAACTCTTGAAGTCACAAAGTGCGATACAACTGTGTAGGAGGATGCGACCAAGCATTTTGGGAAAATCGACATTTTGGGTTTCAAAAGGTGGAAAGGTCGAGAACCTCGACAACAAGACTCGTGAAATCGTGAAACCTGAAATCCTGAAAAGAAAAGAAAAGGAAAGGAAAGTCCCGATAAGGAAAAAGGGCGCGATCAATTTATTGTGGTCAGGGGAGTTGAGTGGTGCTTTGTGTTGGTTCATACGAGGCATACTCATAAGGACCTGTGGAAAAACACTGTTGTTGTGTGTGTGTAGGATTCCTTGTGGAGGAACCTAAGAGTCAATCAGACTCAGGAGGGAAGATTTAGAACGATCCTGAGTGGACTTCGGCTCAAGGGCTGGGGGTCTGCATTAGATAGACTTATGCCAAGGGAAATAACATATCAAATAGTGTTTATTGGTATTTCTACTTCTTTATTCAAAGGTAAGAAAAGACAATGTCCATAGGATTCAAGATAAGAAAGACAATGCAAAAGCAGGGGAATTCTCAAACTTGCAGCTTAATAGAAAAAATGTTCTTTTAAAAGAGAAGAATGAAAAACAAGGCAGTGTATAGGGAAGTGTTAGTCTATAGGACAATGTTCAATCAATATTGTTGATCTCTAAGATTTCTTAAGTCTTGAAAGAAACCTTAGAAGGATAAATCCTCTTGGATTTTTAAAGAGGTGGCACTGTATATGACTAATAGATAGAATTAAAACAAAACCTGAGAATGGAGCAGGTTTATTAAGAAAACACTCACAAGGAAAGAAAGGCCTAAGAAAGGACTGGGCTCTATTTTATTGAGTATTCACAATATGGTACAAAATTTACAAATATTATACAAGATTGTGATATAAAATAAAATAGGAATACTTGCAAGAAACATTTCCATCATAGCATAAAGAGAAAAATATCATTTGGAAAAATGAAAGTAAATGGTCATATATGCAAATAACTTAACATGATATTTCATTGAAAATCATAAATAGTGGACACAGACTTGAAAATTCCTCTTGAAACTCAAAGTATGGAAAATCAGTAGTCATGTGCCCCAAAATAGTTCTCGGGCAAGATAAAAAAATATACAATTATATTTTAAATAATGTCTGTAAAAAGTCGGCATTTCAGTAGTCGCAAAGGCGAAAGGTTGGGATTCCTTGTTCTAGAACTCCTGAAGTCGTGAAGCGCGATATAGCTTTGTAGGAGGAAGTGGCCAAGCATTTCAGGAAAATCGACATTTTGGGTTTCGAAAGGTGGAAAGGTCGAGAACCTCGACAACAAGAATCACGAAATTGCGAAACCCGAAATCTCGAAAAGAAAAGAAAAGAAAAGGAAAGTACTGATAAGGAAAAAGGGCGCGATCAATTTATTGTGGTTAGGGGAGTTGAGTGGTGCTTGTGTTGGTTCATACGAGGCATACTCATAAGGACCTATGGAAAAACACTGTTGTTGTGTGTGTGTAGGATTCCTTGTGGAGGAACCTAAGAGTCAATCAGACTTAGGAGGGTAGATTTAGAATGATCCTGAGCGGACTTTGGCCCGAGGGCTGGGGTTCTACATTAGTTGTGTTATCATAGCACAAAAAAATTTATTTTCTTTCTGTAGCAGGGAAAAGAGAAATTTCTCAGCCATGTCACCGAGAAGGAAAGACAGACCAATGCCTGATCCAGCAGTGGAAAGGGAAATGCATGAACTATGTGCTAGGCTTGATGCTATGGAAACATCACAGAGGCGCACAGTCGACACTAGAGATATCAGCGAGGCTAACAGTGAAAATGAAGCTGGACATGAAGGAAAAGAAGTTGCAGTCGAAGATGCAGCAGATGAATGCCTATTCAGGGATGTTGCAAGGATAGGTGCCAGAAAAAAAATGGAGATTCCCATGTATGAAGGGAACCTGGACATTGAAAAGCTTCTAGACTGGATTAGAGATCTGGATAAATACTTTGACTATGAAGATGTCGAGGAAGACAAGAAGGTCAAAAATGATGTCACTAGACTAAAAGGACATGCAACATTATGGTGGGATGAACTGCAGACTGACATACATTGCAAAGGCAAGCAAAAAATCAAGAGCTGGGACAGAATGGTTGCAAAGATGAAGGCAAAATTCATACCCAAGGATTATCAAATTACTCTGTTTCGAAGAATGCAGAATTTGAGACAGAAGCTAATGTCAGTGAAAGAGTACATTGAAGAATTCTACAAGATCAACATCAGAGTAGGTCATTGGGAAAGCGATGATGAAAAAGTTGACAGGTACATGAATGGTCTAAAATATGACATTCAGGACGAGATGAGCATGATGACCCTTATAAATGTCAAAGATGATTATCAGATGGATCTGAAAGTGGAAGAGAAGTTGAGTCAAAAGCAAGGTCAAAGAGGGCGAGGAAAAAGTCAAGCGAGAGGAAAACCAATTGCCCAAGACAAGAATCAAAAACCTAAAGAAGAGTGGAAGAAACCTCAGACTCAGCATGAGAGAGGTGGAAGCTCACATAAATGGTAGTATGCTGATAAGAATACTTTTCCTCATACCAGAGGAAGAGGAAGAGGTAGACGTGGAGAAATAAAATGCTTTACCTGTGGAAATATTGGGCATAAATCTTATGAGTGTCCAGATAAAAAGAAAGAAGGTGGTGAAACTCACATTGCCAAAGCACAAGGATGAAATGTTGAGACAGAAGATGCTGAGGGCGGAAGATCCTTGATGATGAGAAAAGTTCTCTTCATGCCAGAAAAAGAGGCAGAGAACCCATTCCAAAGGAACAGACTTTTTCAGACTACTTGCAAGACCAAAGACAGGGTATGCAAGGTAATCGTGGATAGTGGTAGCACAGACAATCTCGTTTCTAAAGAGATGGTAGAAAAGCTGGAGCTGGAGACTATTGAACATATGGACCCATACAGGGTTTCATGGCTACAAAAAGAACATCAGGTAAATGTCACTAAATAGTGTTTAGTTGAATTTAAAATAGGAGGATATAAGGATGAAATACTATGTGATGTCATTTCCATGGATGTTTGTCATCTATTGTTGGGTAGACCATGGCAATATGACAGGAATGTGGTTCATGATGGGAGAAAGAACACATACACCCTGGAGAAAAATGGGAGAACTCACATGTTATTTTCGATTAAGGACAAAGAATTGAAACCAGAGGTAAGCAACACTATACTTTTCATGAGTGTGAAGGAACTTCTTAAAGAGGTTAAGAAGAAGGAAGATACACAATTCATTGTGGTCAGAAAGCCTAGAATTGTTTTAACCAATACAAGAGTGGATGATTTACTAGAGGAAATCCAGAAGTTGCTAGAATAATTTGCTGATATAGTAGTGGACGAACTACCTCGTTCGTTGCCACCTATCAGAAGTATAAGTCATCACATTGATCTTATACCTGGAGCTAGTTTACTAAACAAAGCAGCGTACAGATTGATGCGACAGGAGAATGAAGAGGTCAAGGAACAGGTCTAGGATTTAATGGACAAAGGATTGATTAGAGAAAGCTTGAGTCCATGCGTTTTTCCAATAGTTCTTAGCCCAAAGAAAGATGGAGGCTGGAGGATGTGTACAAACTCAAGGGAAATCAATAAGATTACCATTAGATACAGGTTTCCATTTCCAAGGATGGATGATTTGATGGATTGCTTGAGTGGAGTAAGATTTTTTTCAAAGGTTTATTTGAAAAGCAAGTATCATCAGATTCGCATGAGAGAAGGTGATGAATGGAAGACAACATTCAAGACGAATGAAGGGTTGTATGAATGGCTTGTTATGCCATTTGTCTTAACAAATGCACCCAGTACTTTCATGAGATTGATGAATTAAGTTCTAAAGGATTTTATAGGGAAATTCATCATCGTATATCTTGACGATATCTTTATTTTTAGAAAAACTGAAGCAGAACACTTGAAGCACTTAGCTACTGTGATGAGGAGATTGCAACAAGAGAAATTTCTGATAAACATGAAGAAATCATCATTTATGAGGACATAACTCATTTATTTGGGTTTTGTTATCTCTGCAAATGAGTTGAAGATGGATCTAGATAAGGTAGAAGAGATCAAGAATTGACCATCACTGAAAAGTGTGTTTGAAGTTCAAAGCTTCCATGGCTTAGCTAGTTTTTACAGGAAATTCATCCAGAATTTCAGTGGAATTATCGTACTAATGATGGATACGGTGAAGAAAAGGCATAAAATGTTTCGTTGGACAGAGGAAGCAGAGAAGAGTTTCAACTTGCTAAAGAAAAAAATTACTGAACAACCAATTCTAGTGTTGCCAGATTTTAGTAAGACATTCCAGGTCAAGTGTGATGCTAGTGGATTTGCAATTGGAGCGGTCTTGAGCCAATATGACAGACATATTGCATATTTTAGTGATAAATTGAATGAAGCAAAGGTTAAGTACTCCACATATCACAAGGAATTTTATGCAATCATACAAGCGCTGAAGAAATGGAGACATTATTTGGTTCCTAAAGAGTTTGTTTTGTGCAGTGATAATCATGCCTTACAATTCATGACTCAATAGGAAAAATTGAACCAAAGGCATGCAAAATGGGTTGAATACATGTAGAATTTTAATTTTGTGACTAAGCATATTTCTGGAACTGCTAACAAAGTTGTTGATGCTTTGAGCAGAAAATGTTTGCTTATGCAAGAATTTAGAGTCAAAACTTTGGGTTTTGATAATCTCAAAGAAATGTACAGGGATGATCCAGATTTTAAAGAGGCGTATGAGGCATCGGCGAATCTAATTCTCAGGGATAGAAGCCAACGGACTGAATATATGATCCAAGATGGATTATTATTCAAAGGCAATCAATTATGTATTCCAAAATGCTCCATGAGGGAGAATTTGCTGAAAGAAAAACATAGTGGAGGATTGGCCTGGCATTTCGATCAGGATAAGACATTCTCAAAATTAAATGGCTTATAGTTTTGGCCAGGAATGAGGACAGATGTCAAGATATTTGTGGACAGATGAAATATTTGTCAGCACAGAAAAGGAAAAAGGAAGAACAAAGGGTTGTATCAGCCATTACCCATACCTGAATGACCGTGAGATGCAGTGAGTATGGATTTTATATTGGGGCTGCCAAGAATGCAAAGAGGGTTTGATTAAATCTTTGTGGTGGTAGACAGAGTTTCAAAAATGGCACATTTTACACCATGCCAGAAAACCAGTGATGCAACACATATTGCGAACCTGTTTTTCAAGGAAATTGTCAGATTTCACGGCTTACAAAGGAGTATAGTTTTAGATCGAGACACCAAGTTCATGGGACATTTCTAGAGGACTCTATGGAAAAAGTTGGGGCAAATTTGTCAATTATCTCAGCTTATCATCCATAGATGGATGGGCAAACAGAAGTTGTCAACCGGAGCTTGGGAGATTTCTTGAGAAGCCTAGTGACTGAACACCACAGTCAGTGGGATCATATTTTGCCACAGGCGGAATTTGCTTATAATGATTTGCTCAACAGAAGCACAGGGCAGAGTCCATTCCAAATTGTCTATGGAATGCAACCAAGAAGAGTTTATGAATTGAGGGATATGGAACAAGCTGAATTCAGAAGTGCTAGTGCAGAGGATTTTGCATAAGCAATGAAGGAGCTTCACAGCCAAATCAAGGAGCGATTGTAGAATTAAAACTAGGAATACAAGCGCAAAGCAGATCAACACAGGTGGGAAATTCAATTTGAAGTTGGTGATCTAATTCTTGCACATCTGAAGAAATAAAGGTTCCCAAGGGGAAAATATAACAAACTAAAAATGAAAAAGATTGGACCATGCAGAGTCATGAATAAATTTGGGGAAAACACATATGAGATTGAATTACCCAATGGGATCGAAATTTCATTGATCTTCAACATCTCTGATTTGTACCCTTACAAAGCTGAAGAAGCAGGAGAAGACAGTGAACGAACAAAGGGTTAGTGGACTAAACAAATGCCTATAGCTGAAAAGCCACAAATGGAAAGTATAATTGACAAGAAAATCAACAAGAGGACCAGGAGAAAACATTATTTTTAATACTTGGTCAAGTGGAAGGGACATCTAGTTGAAGATGCCAGCTGGGAAAATGAAGCAGACATTCAGAAGCATGGACAAATTGTGCAAGAGCTTCTGTGTTGGAGATATTATTTCATAATTCGGGGTTTGTGGAGGTCAGATAGCCAAAAGCCTTACGATAGGACTCGCGAAGTCATGAAGTCTGAAACTCTGAAAAGTTCTGATAGAAGCCAGTCTTTTGTTGAACGTTTCTAGTTTCGACATTTCGATAGTTGCGAAGAAGAAAGGTCAGGATTCCTTGTTCCAAAACTCTTGAAGTCACAAAGTGTGATACAGTTGTGTAGGAGGATGCGACCAAGCATTTCGGGAAAATCGACATTTCGGGTTTCAAAAGGTGGAAAGGTCGAGAACCTCGACAACAAGACTCGTGAAATCATGAAACATGAAATCCTGAAAAGAAAAGAAAAGGAAAGGAAAGTCTCGATAAGGAAAAAAGCCGCTATCAATTTATTGTGGTCAGGGGAGTTGAGTGGTGCTTTGTGTTGGTTCATATGGGGCATACTCATAAGGACCTATGGAAAAACATTGTTGTTGTGTGTGTGTAGGATTCCTTGTGGAGGAACCTAAGAGTCAATCAGACTCAGGAGGGAAGATTTAGAACAATCTTGAGTGGACTTCGGCTTGAGGGATGGGGGTCTGCATTAGATAGACTTATGCCAAGGGAAATAACATATCAAAGGGTGTTTATTGGTATTTCTACTTCTTTATTCAAAGGTAAGAAAATACATTGTCCATAGGATTCAAGATATGAAAGACAATGCAAAAGAAAGGGAATTCTCAAACTTGCATCTTAATAGGAAAAATGTTCTTTTAAAAGAGAAGAATGAAAAACAAGGCAGTGTATAGGGAAGTGTTAGTCTATATGACAATGTTCAATCAATATTGTTGATCTCTAAGATTTTTTGAGTCTTGAAAGAAACCTCAGAAGGATAAATCCTCTTGGATTTTTAAAGAGGTGGCACTCTATATGACTAATAGATAGAATTAAAACAAAACCTGAGAATGGAGCAGGTTTATTAAGAAAACACTCACAAGGAAAGAAAGGCCTAAGAAAGGACTGGGCTCTATTTTATTGAGTATTCACAATATGGTACAAAATTTACAAATATTATACAAGATTGTGATATAAAATAAAATAGGAATCCTTGCAAGAAACATTTCCATCATAGCATAAAGAGAAAAATATCATTTGGAAAAATGAAAGTAAATGGTCATATATGCAGATAACTTAACATGATATTTCATTGAAAATCATAAATAGTGGACACAGACTTGAAAATTCCTCTTGAAACTCAAAGTATGGAAAATCAGTAGTCATGTGCCCCAAAATAGTTCTCAGGCAAGATGAAAAAATATACAATTATATTTTAAATAATGTTTGTAAAAAGTCAAGGTGTTTTTCCAAATGGGCTGGGATTGAGGCTCCCATGGACCATTAAATATAAGAATGACCTAGAATAAATAAAGGAAGATAGTTAGAAATGGATCTTAGGTTCTCACAGATCATGAAACAAATAATATTGAGGGATTACTAAGTGAGAAAAAGAATGGAAAAGGAAAGACGAATGTAATAGATGCTTGACTTACTAAGAAGGAAATGTTCAATGACTCTCGTTTCTCTTTTGTTTTTGGGGGTACACCTTTATAATATTTGGTTCTTCCGACCTGTTTGGAAGTAAATTTCTTTGGTAGTTATTCCACATTAACGATCTATTCCAAGGTGTTCTTGAGCCAGTCATCAATATAATCCTTGATTGGTGGGATGGTGATTTCTTGCTTAACTCAAAGTGCAAAAATGTACTCCTCTACTTCTTTGCATTCCACATGGACTTGATCAATGGTTGAAAAGTGGTCTTCGTTATCATTAACAAATGTGACAAGCCAATGTTTGATTTCTTCTTTGTGAAATTCTACGAGGCTGTCAAAGTCATTAGCCAATGATATCTTCATTGTGGATAAGTCACTTTCTAATTGTTCTTTAGTAATGATCTATGCATTCCTGAAAATTTCCAGGCCTTGTAGTTCTTTAACAACACCAAATGCTTTTAAAATGGCATTTCCTCTCCTTTCATTGATTTTTTTGCAAGCAACAATTGCATCTTTTAGCATTTTTACTCATGCCTCAAAAATTGCCTTTATTTTCCTTATCTTTTGTTTGAGGGAAGTTCTTGCTTACTTATTTGATGGTCAGTCATACTAGTGACCCATGTGATGAAATCATTTAGCTCATTTTTATAGTAACCCTCATTATGGTCCAAATATTTTTTCAAAGATCTAGTAAAATTTGAAATCCTTTAAGATATATGTCATAGGATGTTTATAACCTCCCATGCCTATGTGATTATCTCAAATCTTATGTTAATGTTTTCAACAGCATAGACTCTGAATCCAATCAACGATGTAACTGCTTTCTTGATTGTTTTGAGGTTCCTGGTGTACTTGGGGAAATATAGTCTGTCGAAAGTATGACCAATGGATTTGAAAATAGTGTCTTGGGACTCAATGCCTCCTCAAACTCACTTATTCTCTTCTTCAATTTAATGTTTTTCAATTCTTTCTCCAAAATTGAATGGGAAAGAGAATCTCCCATAGAAAAATGTAGTTTCATGAGTCTAGAGGGTACAACTCCTAACACATCAACTACTAAACTTATTTTCTGAATTACTTTTTCATTGTTGACATCGACCTCTATGTGCAGTCCCTTTTCCTTCTTGTTGTATTGAGTATTGTGAAATGTTAAGTACTTCTCCTCAAACAACATGGGTTATTCTGTTGCTATGTCCTATGTAATCTGTTAGCTTTCCAAAATTCTTTGGGCTACCCAGTAGGGTATAATTTCCATGTCATTAATATTTTCTTGGCTTCCTGAATCTTGAGAATTGATTCTATATAAGCTTCATTTCCTTTTCTACTAGGACACTGTATGTGCCCATTCAATATTTACATTGGGTTGTTTCTCTACATCGTCACCTCCAACACACCCCTTATTAATCTCTTCTTTGTTACATTCTTCTCTTGTATTATTTACCGAAAGGAGGAGATTTTACATGACTGGGGATTGGAGGAAGACTGCACATTAGTATCACATTTCCCCATTTGTCTCATTTTTCTCTGGCTTTGATTATTTGAAATTATTTCTATGGTCAATTTTGTTGAATTTTTGAAACTTTAGGCAACCATTCTCCACATCGAATACCACATTGAAGACCATAAAATACCATAGAAGAGAAGTCAGCCTCACAGGAAAATAATAAAGTGAAATCAAAGACCCCAAAAGAGAAGTCAACCCCTCTAGAAAATAATAAAGTAAAAATAGAAATTCTGGGAAGAGAAGTCGACCCCAGTAAAATGAATTTAAGATTATAAATAAGGGTGACATATTACCATTTGTACACACATTCTCATCTCTCTCATGCAAGGAAAATAAGGCGCAAGTCTGATGCAAGAAATGAAGATACTGCAACTAGGGTTTCTGTTATTTTCTCTTGTGCGTTGCCTCTTGAAGAGTTGTGGTAGGGTTATGAGGTGACTTTGTATATCTCTTGGTCTGATTTTCTTGGTGGAAATCTTGTGAAATATTGAATTAATTCTTCTAATAAAGGTTTTTGGGTTTTCTCTCAAGGATTGGGTTTCCTGGGATAAATTCTTGTGTTCTTTTGTCTATTGTGCATGGTTAATATTTCTAGATCTTGTTATTTCCACTGCAATATTATATTTGAGATTTTTAGTGTACAGTTATTCTATGATAATTGTTGTATGAAAACAAATATTGTTATTAAATCATAAGGAAATAACTATCAAGATCTAAGAATCCAAAATATCAACATGGTATTAGAGCTAGTTGACATATTACCACTACATAATTAATTGTCATTGCACTGACTGGAATCTTTGTAAATATTGTTGAGCAACTTAGTGGAGAATGTTGGGACAAATTTTTGCATAAGAGAAACTTACCCTAACCTAGCGCACCTACTAGTGCTCTCAGTTTTCCAAAATGTCAAAGTTGACTTTCTGGTCATAGTCAATATGGTGACCAGTCTCAAGCTAGAAGATAGGTTGGATGGCGCTACAAACTTCAGATCCTGGAAGGTCAGGATACTCTTTGTCTTAGATGAAAATTAGATTCATAAATATGTAAAAGAAAAGATCTCAGAACTAGAGAATGATGAAGAGAAATCCAAACACAAAAGGAATGAAGCAAATACTAAAAGAATCCTAATAGTTTTTGTAATAGATCATTTAATTCCACACATTTCTGAGTTGAAAACTACCAAAGCAATGTTTGACGCCTTGGTGGGATTATTTGAAAGTAAAAATACTAGCATGAAGCTAGCCTTGAGAAATCAACTCGGTTGCATCATGATGAGAAATTCAGACTCAGTTGCTACTTACTTAATGAAGGTCTCCTAGTTGAGAGATCAACTTCAAGCCATTGGAGACAATGTTGATGATGTTGAACTTGTTAAAATAAGTCTTAATGGATTTCCTTCCTCATGAGAGTCATTTATTCAAAGTATTTTTGGACGAGAGAATTTTCCATAGTTTGATTGATTATAGACTGATTGTATCCAAGAAGAAGCCCGAGTATTGTCCAAGAAAATTTTACAAAAACCCCAGGATGAAGGGACTCAAGAACTTCTAGCTCATACAAGGAGAAAGAAAGTAAGAACAAATTTTGGAAAGAAAAATACAAGTGAAGAATCGACTCCGGTCCAGATAAAAGAGAAGAAACACCTTTCAAATATTAGATGCTTTAATTGTAATACATTTGGCCATTATGTCTCTCAATGTCCTCAGAAAAAAAGGAAGGGAAGGAAACATGCAACAACAACCAATGTTTATGAGAATTCACCACACAAGAAGACAAAGGAATCTAAGCTTGATGAGTTGGAAGATGAACTATGAAAATAACATTTTTTTTGAAGATATGTTTTTACTTTATCCCTTATCATAATGATGTCATTGATTTTTGTGGTCCTTGTTTTCATTTTTTGTCTTGGACAAGCTACCTTGGAAATACCATGGAGTTTACCATGGAAATGTTTTATGTTCTTGATTTGTTACGGGAAGGTTACTATAGAGAAATAATTGGTCACAACACTAGAAGAGTGTTGTTATCATTCTTGTACTTGTATCATTATTGTCCTTGTTCCTGTCATTGTTCCTATTCCAGGCAGGTCACAGGTGATAGCTTTGAGAGGGAGCTATGGTGACAACAAGATCATCGAACTATTCATACATATAGTTTTGTACATGACAATATACATCCATGTACCAAAGGAAAAGAGGACGAAGTTAGAACCTTTTGGAAAGAATAATACTTTTGGGATACATAGGGTTCCACATGGAGATTGATAGTGAGGAGAAACAGGCTCCAAAGGATGATCGTAAAAATCCCTCTAGTTCAGTTATTTCATCCTTCATACTATCAATAGAGACAACAGGGCTAGCGGATCTACCTAGAGATGTTGGAGTGACCAAGAAGAGACCAGCATGGTATCGTGATAATTTTCAGGATGCAGTGAGACATGCATCTCTTCGTGATACTCAAAGATTCTTGAGATACATGGAGTCACATCAATGATTCAAAACCTTCCAGTTATGAAGAGGAGAAGGTGGATCCACTAGTGGTGAGGCACGTGGCCCCATTAAGTACCAACTTAGAGAGAGCCAGAGTTTAGAGGGATTCAACCCTCAGGATCTAGTAGGGAGGAGTATCCTTCCTAGATAGTTCATAGGAGATTAGACTTCAGAGGAGGCCAACAGGTGCAGAGAAAGGAGATGTCTCCGGACATTGTATAGAATCAGAGGGAGTCAAGTTACAGAGGGAGCATGCAGACTCAGAGTGAGCCTGACCACAAAGAGAGTTAGTTGACTCAAAGGGGGAGTTGTTCATTCAGAGGGAGTTCCCCCTTAGATTTAGGTGGGAAAGAGACATATTTCAGGACTGAAAGACAAGTGTCATGATTTGAGGAGGCTTCTAGGATATGTGAAATCTCCTGGGAGGATACACTGACTTCAATATACCTTTCCTCAGTGATAGATGGAGTTGGCCTCATAGTTCAAGGTGGAGGATCTTGGCCAAATGTACTATTTCGTGGGATTAGAGGTGTGATATAGATCAAATGAGATATTCCTCAGTCAGAGAATATTGATGAGATTCAATGTGATGGACTGCAAGTCCATGGATACACCTATGGAGACAAATATAAATAAGTTGAGTGATTATAATTCATATTTATATTTGGTGGATCCCAGGATGTACATGTAGTTGATTGGATCCTTGATGTACCTAGTTAACACTAGGCTAGATAATTTCTTTGCACCTTGAGCCAGTTTATGGTAGATTTGAGACACTACCATTGGGTTGCAACAAAGCATGTGTTGAGGTACTTGCATGGTACAGTTGGATATGGATCATATATGTCTCAAGTGGTGAATTAAGGCTACATGGATATACATATTCTAATCGGGAAAGGAGTGAACTAGACAGATTGAGCACCTTGGGGTGCTTCTTTATCTTGATATTAGTTATGATTTCAGGAAAGAAGGTTTTTGTGGTGCTTAGTACAACAATGATAGAGTATATCGCAGCCAATGTTTCAAGTTGTAAAGTAGTGTGGCTTCAGAAGCTTCTTTTAGGACTTCATCCGAGGCATGATGTAAAAGGGAGCAGTGAAGCTCTAGTACATATCCACATATGAGTATAGCATACATTCTCACCAATCCTCTATAGAAGGTGAATTTCAATTACTTCAGGGACAAGATTGGCATGATGCAAAATGTATCCCTCACTGAGAGGGTGTGTTGATGTTTTGGGAAACATCGAGCATACATTCTCCTTCGATGACCATGCTAAATTAGCTAAGGAGAATGGACTAGGCATAGTATTTATCCTTGCTCTTGATAACTTGACAAGGACCAACAAAGACTCGAGGTGTTGATTCTTTTCTAGATGATAGTACCAGGGTGAAAATTTTCCTCCGATGGCCATGTTGACATGGCTAAGGAAAATGGAAAACATTCTCTTCCGATGGCCATGCTCACTTGGATAAGGAGAATGGTACATTCTTCTCCGGTAGCCATGCTGACTTGGCTAAGAAGAATGGCCCAAGCATAGTCTTTATCCTTGATCATGCTAACTTGATCAAGGAACGATGAAGAATCAAGGTACATATGCATCAGACATACATTCTCCTCCCATCGCCATGCTGACTTGGCTAAGAAGAATGGTCCAGCGTGTTGATGTTCTCCATATATTAACAATGGGAAATCTCCTTTGATGGCCATGTTGACTTGGCTAATTAAAGTGACCTAGGGTGTTGATGTTCTTCATGTATTAGTATTATAAATTCTTCTTCAATGTCCATGCTGACTTGGCTAAGAAGAATGACCCAGGTGTGGTCTCTATCCTTGATCATGTGACTTGACAAGGACCATTAGAGACCTGAGGTGCTATGTGGGAGAAACATACATCAACTGAGTGCTATGTGGGAGAAGTATACATCAACTGGGTGCATTCCATAGAATACCACATCGACCAGGCTCAAGGACAACCTTTCTATTATAGAAGAAATCTAAGTATAGAGAATGCCTCCCTCGTTGAGAGGGAGTTTTGAAGTTTTTCAACTTCGAGAAATCATTCTCCACATTGAATACCACATTGAATACCATAAAATACCACATAATATAAGTCAACCTTACAAGAAAATAATAAAGTGAAATTGAAGACCCCGGAAGAGAAGCTAACCCCACTAGAAAATAATAAAGAAAAAAAGAATTTCTAGGAAGAGAATTCAGCCCCAGTAAAATGAATTGAAGATTATAAATAAGGGTGACTCCTTCCCATTTGTACACACATTATCATATCTCTCACTCAAGAAAATGAAGGTGCAATTTTGAGGCAAGGAAGGAAGACACTGCAACTAGGGTTTGTGGTATTTTCTCTTGTGCGCTACCTCTTGGAGAGTTGCACTAAGGTTATGAGGTGACTCTGTATATCACTTGGTTTGATTTTCATGGTGGTAATCTTGTGAAATATTGAATTTATTCTTCCAAGAAAGGCTGTTGGTTTTTCTCCCAAGGATTGGGTTTCCCAGGATAAATTCTTGTGTTCTTTTGTCTATTGTGCATGGTTAATATTTCTAGATCTTGTTATTTCCATTGTAGTATTATAGTTGATATTTTCAGTGTATATTTATTCTACGGAAATTATTGTATGAAAATGAATCTTGTTATTAAATCATAAGACAATAAATATCAAGATATAATAATCCAAAAAATCAACAAAGTCTTCATTGCATACATTCTTGTCCTTTTTTGTGCAGTCATTGTCATTGGTTTCTTCATCAATCCTCATGAAAATGCTTTTGTACCTCATTGATGCTAAATGTTGGGAGAACAAACCTTCTAGGTTAAAACCCTCCAGGGATTGTGATTATTTTAGATTAAACACATTAATTGTTTGTGATACTTCTTTCAGCCGGGACAAATTGTTGACAATTGTGTCTCCAACTTGAATAGGAAATGCAATGAATTTCCTTTTTCTCTTCATGTCAAATAAAATACACCAAGATTTATAGCGCCGAAAAACTTTGGCCAAAAAATATCTATCACTGACAAATATTGGGAGTATAATGGGGTTATCTTGACAACCATACAATTAGATGTATGTATGGTTTTCCTCTTGAATTCAAATTCCCTATCCATTGAGAAATTTCCCGGCTTCCTGACTTATTCTCATGGGCTCTAATCCAAATAATATGTGTCTAAACTCTGTACGAAACCTATCTTGAACAATGTAAAAATTGAATGGTGCTTTATGTTTGTATAAAACTGGGTACCAAAACTAAACAAGTTGGTTGTCTGTATTTACACTCTCTTTAAGAGAGTCCCTCAAAGACATTGCAATAAACAATTATAAGGACCAAATATGTGTCCATGAAAAATATTTGAGTACTTAAATAATTACTCAACTGAAAATAAACTTCATTTTATATCACTTCTTCACAATCGAAGATGGCATCCTTGTGAAAAGAAAAGTAGAGTGCATATACAACTGACCTCGATATGTGTGAAGTCGACTCTTTCCTAGCAACACATGTGAAAAACCATGAAAAGTCATGGTATGGTTCTTCAGGAAAGACATATCAATCACTAAAATGTCACTCAACATATGTGCATAGGGTATCATATAGTCTTTCAATACATTAAAGCCACTAGCCTAAGAGTTGAGGAAGGCGTCTACATCCACAAGCTTAAAGATTTTATTTACAGAAGGAAGACATAATATTTTCTTGAACACATTTGGAGTCAAGAAAAATGGATTCTTTCCTTTTGTTGTCACTTGAATCATTATTATCTTGGAATTTAACCTTATAACACACTAGGATACTAGTTCCTTGAAGTCAAAAACTTCAGGTACACAACCACCGTTGACGAGCCCTATAGTCCAAAGTTTGTTCTTTTCCTTTTCTTCTGGACTCTTGTTCAAAAATCACTGGTAGGAAGTAAATTAGGGAAAAATATTGTCTTGTCTCATGAGTGAATTAACAATAACACCACAAAAGGGCTCCTTTCTTCGTCTATTTTCCATACTTCTACTTTTTCAATGGACTTTGATATAGGTGAAACTTATGAATAATACATCATTGAGCTTGAATTTCTTTAAGGATAAGTGCATAGTGCGTATTTTATAAAATTTCATTTCCACATATGTGAACTACCTTCGAAATACACGTAATCATAAATAGAAACCATTAACTAGTCCATAGAAAAGTAGGACATTTACTTCACAATAGTCCTAAATCACCACCCTCTCTTCGTAAATCAGATCAAACCAACCATTCATAAATGAATCAATTATCATGAAAATTACATGGCTTTTATGAATACATGGTGATAAACTGTTAGATGTGTGGAGGTGCAAAAGTGTAGAGGTGTAGAAGATATATTTGTGCAGAGTGGAAAGATATGGTTATAGTAAAAGGTTTCACACAACATGGAAAATGGCTAAGTAAAGAGGATTTTGATGAAATGTTTTTTGGAATATAGATACATATTGAGTTAGTACATCATCTTCATTATGGATGTTTATAGCTTCAATACCAACCATCAATTTGCAATCTTTGTCTTCTAACGGTCTTTAGGAAGTTGATATACATGTCATATTCTTGAAGTTTGGCAAGCTAGTTTTCCCATCTACCTTCTCTAAATTGTTTCTTGAAAAATATTATTACTGGAGGATCTGGTACATAAGCTATTGGCACAAAAACACTTCTTTAATTTTCTATTTTCCACTCTTTTGATTTTTTAATGCACTTTGATATACATGAAGCTTATAAATAATACATTACAAAGTTTGAATTGCTTTAATTCCAAGTACATGGCATGTATTTACTAAAATTTCCTTTATACACATATTAATTAGCTACAATATATGGGAAATCATAAATAGAAACCATTAAGTAACTCATAGAAAAGTGTGACATTTACTTCACTATAGTCCTAAATCACCACCATTTATTCATAGATACTAGCAAATCAATGTGCCATAAATGACTTGGTTATTGTGAAAATTATGTGGCTTGTCAGAATCACTGGTGCAGAGCTATTGGAAGTGTGCATATGTCGAAGTGCGGTAGTGTGGGAGGATGAATGGTATGAATTCTCTGCACAAGGGTTGAAAATAGAAAAGTGTTGGTTGTGGGGGTGATATACCTATGCATAGTGCGTAGGTGTGGAAGATATAGTTGTGTGGAGTGCAATGATATGGTAACAGAAAAGGCCTTAGTACAACATGAAAAATGGTTAAGTAAAAATCTTTTTGACTAGGAAATTTTAAAAAGATAGTGGATTGGAAGAAGAATTTTATACCAGATTTGGATTGAAAAGTGACACATGAAATGGATGGACAATCAGGTCCAACTGTGAGATAGTAATGTTATGTGGGTTGCTAAGAATCCCAGGAGCTTATTATTGGTTGATGTAGTCAAAATAATAAAAAAATGTGAAGGGGACAGAAAAATAAAATAAGCTATACCATAAAAGTATATAGTATTGAAAGGAAATGAAGAAAAAAAGGTAAGAAAAGAAAAGGAAGAAAATTTAATGTATAGAATAGTGAGAATTGGGGATTAAATGAAGAAGTTCTTGAGAAATTTCCCATCCAAAGGTAGTGTATGAACCTTTCCAGTTCCATATTTCAATAGGAGAATTATGACCAAACATTTTCTCAATCTAATACGACCCGTTCCATAAGGATTCAAACTTGGAATCAAAAGATGTCTTTGTCGTTAGATCTGTTCCAAAGTAAAACCCATTAATCCTTCTAAATATGATTTACAGTGGTACTATGATCAAAATACTTCTTGTCTATCTGTTGTTTCTTGGTCATGCTTTCTAGTGTGTTTTCCCTTTGTTCTTCCAATTTTTGTGATTGAATACTATGCTTCCATGTTCTCATTTTTTATAGCAATAGCTAATGCATTCAGTTTCAAATCTATTGGTAGTATTGCTTTATTTTCATATAAAAAAGTGTAAGGTGGTTGTACAATACTTCCTTTTGAAGTATTGGATATGTAGGGGATGTGACTTTACAGAGTGTGGAGGTGAAAAATACATAGCTATGCAGAGCATGGAGATATGGTCATCAGAAAAGGCTATGCAGACCATGAAAAATGGCTAAATAAAAAGGGTTTTGATTAGGATATTTTCAAAATATCGTGGATTGGGAGAAAATTTTTATACAATATTTGGATTGAAAAGAGAGACATGAAATGGATGGACAATTGACTCCAATTGTGGCACAATAACCCCCTGTGGATTGCTAAGAATCCAAAGAGTCTATAATTAGGTGATGGATTCAAAATAATAGAAATTTGTCAAGGCTACAGAACAAGAAAATAATCTATATCATGAGAATATACAATATTGAAATAAAAGAAAGAAAGATGAAAGAAAAGAAAAAGAATAAATGTTTATGTACAGAAAAATGAGAACTGGAGATTGAATAAAGAAGCTGTTTAGGAATTGCCCATTCAAAGGCAGTGTTTGAACATTTCTAGTTGCATTTTTCAATAAGAAAGAATTGAAACCAAAGGTTTTTTCAATATGATACAGTTTGATCCATAAGGCTTCAAACTTGGAATGAAAGATGGATTCCCCTTGGCCTTGTTCCAAAGTAAAACCCATTGATCCTTTTGAAAATGCTTAGCAATGGGACTATGATCAAAATTCTTCTTAATTATCTATTGTTTGTTGGCTATGCTTTCCTGTGATTTTTCCCTTTGTTATTTTAACTTTAGAAATTGATAATATTGTGCCTGAAGAAGTGAGACTTCTTCCATGTTTTCATTTTCTGTGGAAATAGTTAATTTAGGGGTTTGATACCCATGTCATATTTGTGAAATTTGGAAAGCCAATTTGACGATCTCCTTTCTCTAAATTGTTGGTCAAGAAACATTTATACTTGAGGATGTGGTACATGAGCTATGACCAGAAAATGATCCTTCCTTATTCTAATTTCCATACTTTTGCAAATATTCTATAAAATTCTTCTCCCAATGCACTATCTTTCAAAAATTTCCTAATAATTTTGTTTTTTACTTATCCATTTTTCACGGTGTGTGTATCCTTTTTCTATGACCATATTTCGAAACTCCACATAGCTATGTCGACACTCCACATAGGCATATCCCCTTCACAACCAATACTTTAGTCTATTTTCAAACCTTGTGTGGAGAATTCATATCAGTCATCCTCCCACACTTTGCACCTGGTGATTGTGATGAGGCACGTAATTTGCACGGTAACTGAATCATTTATGGCACAATGATTTCCTTTGATTTACAAGGAAAGGGAAGGAATTTAGAGATTTAGAACTAATGAAAAGTAAATGTCCCAACTTTCTATGAGCCACCTAATGGTTTGTATTTATGATTACCATATTCCAAAGCTAATTCATGTGTGGAAAATAAATTTTATTAAATAGGATTCATGAACTTGGCTTTAAATAAATTGAATCTTCATAATGTAGTTATCTTCCAAACATTTCCTAGTCAAAATGATTTTTACTTAACCCTTTTTCAGGTTGTGCAGAGGATTTTGTTACGATATGACCACACTCCACACAACTATATCTTCTGCACCTCTTCACTCTACACAGGTATGTCAGTCGCATAACCGACACTTGTCTATTTTCAACCCTTATGTGGAGAATTCATACCACTCATCATCCCACACTCTAGTATCCTATTTTCAACTCTTTTCGGCATAATTCATACTACTCATCCTTTTGCACTTATGCACTTCCACACTCTAGTACCATAATGTTTGTCTTTTGAAAATTTCCTAATCAAAATCCTTTTTACTTATCCATTTTCAGGTTGTGTGGATGCTTTTTCTATGAACATATGTTTGCACTCCACACTACTATATATTTTTCACCTACGTACTCTGTAGAGGTATATCTCCCACACAACCAAGACTTGGTTGTATTTTCAGTTCTTGTGCAAATAATTCATATTACTCAGCCACCTGCACTGTCGCACATCTGCACCTATGCACTTGCACACTCTTCAAATATATATCTTCTGCACTTCCATAATTTGCATAGGTATATCCATCACAACCAAATTTTAGTCTTCTTTCAACCTTTGTGCAAAGTATTCATACCACTCATCTTGTTGCACTTTCGCACCTCTGCACTTCTGATACTTCTAATTGTTCCAAAATGAGATTTTCTATTTGAAAACCAACCAAGGAAGTAGGAGTTTCATTTTAATTGATTTCTTGTGTATGTGAATTCAATATTCATGGTAATCCGCACCAACAAAAGTTGTTATAATTTCTAGTTGTCTTCATTTCTATTTTGTTCCTGATTTTATACAAGTTACTGAAGTGGGGTCTAGCCATATAAATTCTTTACCTTGAAATTGTGGGAGGCACACTCTGCTAACTTCTTTCTTTGCAAAGTGATGAGACAAATTACTTGGAAAAGAAATTAACTTTGGCGGTTAAATATTATCACCTATTCAAGGGTTTAAAATACATTAGAACATTGGAAGAAAATGATTAGTCAAAGCCCATGGATAAAATAATTTAGAAGGAGAAATGTTGTGTTGAGAAAGAACTGGTAAACACAGTATTCAAGGTTTGTATAGTTTTGTCAGATTTGTAATCATTGAATTGACGATGGTAAATTTTGTAGAAATTTGTCTGTACAAATGTAAAACTGTATTCATCTACATTTCTATGATCCATACAATTTCTGCCATTTATATTGTTTTGTGAAACTTGTTTTGCAATTCAACAAGCTTTCCATTTGATATTCAAATTCAATATGAAAATGCATATATGTCAAACAAGTAACTTGTTATTTGGAAGCCTGTGTAAATATCTATACACAATACCCTACCAAATGAAAGAAATATTTCATATAATCCAGTAATTAATCATCCTATTTTTTTTATTTAAGTTTGATTGCGTTTGGTTCTAGCTAGGATAATTAGGTAACGATTAGTATTTATTATCAGACATAAGTATCATAGAGATTATAATCATATAAATATATTTAGTTACACTAATTTTTTTAAACTTATAGATAGTAAATTGATAATTCCATTTCAGGTCGCAATCGTGGAAATACATAGGTCCACATTAATATCTCAAATTAGAGCAGATCTAAACGCAATTTTTTGTGGTAGGATAATGTCAAATTGTTCCTAGCAAGAATTTTTTAGGATGTCAATAGATGCATGTGGCATTTGCAATCAACATCAAATTTGTTAAAGATATCAAGGCTAAAGAACAAATTCCATGTCTACAACAATTCTCAAAACATTAAATATCAAAACTTGTTCCAATTACACTTTAACTCTGATAATAATAATAATAATAATCTTTTAAATATATATTATTTATTATTCATTGTTGTTTAAGGGTTAATTAATTTTTACGTTTTATTTTCCAACAAATCTTAAAATTTATGATTTATAAATGATTAACTTTTGAAATTAAAAAAAAAATAATATCATGAATAAATTTAAAAACTTAAAAATTATTAAATTATATATTTAATTTAATTAAAAAATAATAAAATAACAAGAACATCTACCACCTAAATCTATTGTCAAACATATAACTATACTTAGTTCATATTCCATGCTTACATTTAAAAACTCTATAAATCATATGTATATACAATGTATATGTTATTATGCATTATCATTTAGATGAATATAAAAATAATTAAATCATGATTCTAGTGTTTGTACAAAGAAATGGAAAAACAATACATAAAATTCATCACCAAGAGCATGATATCTTTGCATAAAAGTAGTGAAAATGTATATACAATGCATATGATATTGTAGAGTACGACCTGCATAAATGTATGAATAACAATAGCATTATAATAACATTATGGTACCCTTCCTTAATAAATAATGTATCAATGAATAATATTATGATAACATTGTTGATTAAGGTTGGTTGACATTGATGTCAACCCTTGAAGAAAGTCCGGTAACACAAAGGTTTGGGTAATGGACCCAAGGTTGTTTCATGTATAATGGTATGAGTTTTAATATATTTGAAGGTACTACTATTCTATATGGATAATACATGTCATGCCATTTCTGGTGGTATGTGAAACGTCAGATAACTCCTCACGGTTTGAGAGTTATGGCCTTACGAAGTTGGAGGACCCTCATATGTTGGCTTGAAGCCCCAAAAGGTCAAAGAAGTCAAAGAGATTGCAAAGAAGAAATTATTATTTAAATGATAAAGTAAAGTGACAAAGTCAGAAGGATTATTTAAATAATAAGGTGAAGTGAACAAAATTATTTAAATAATAAAGTGAAGTGACAAAATCAAAGAAGATTATTTAAATGATAAAGTGAGGTGACAAAGTCAAGGAGGAATATTTAAATGATAAAGTAATGGATAACTTTATAATTATGAAAGTGGTTAACCCTAAAAATGAGGAAAATAGGTTAAGTGACCTAGAAATGGGTTAAGTGACCTAGAAATAGGTTATGTGACTAGAAATGGGTTTAAGTGACCTAGAAATGGGTTAAGTGACCTAGAAGATGGAGAGTATAAAGAAGAGGCAAGGCTCTCTCATTTTACATCACACTTGAGAATATTGAATATATATAGGTGAATGATGTAACCAAAGGATACCTAATCCAAATTTCATAGCAAAGGGGAATAAAAGAGGGCCGGAATTCAAGGGAGGATAAATTCTTTTGATGATGCTTTCTAAGGTATGTTATTTACAGGTCATCTCACCATTTTCGCAATAAATTTTTTTCTAGAATGATTCAGACCGTGCTATTCATAGGCCATTGAGGAAACATATCCCAGTATATGTGGTGAACAATTCAACTTGTGGGTCGTTGTATCTTTGGATTTACACTCCGTGGAAAATAGGGTTTGTGGCTAGTCATGAAACTAGTCTAAAACAGGTGTTTCGGGTAAAAATGTCATAACTTATTCATAACAGATCCAAATTTAGTAAGACCAAATTTGTTGGTTAGAGTATAGTCTATAGTATTCTATGTAATATTTTTATATCGATTCAACAACTATTCTGTGCGGGGCACTCTCTACAAGGTCGCTCTCTAGAATAAGACAAAATTCAACAAGGTATGCCATTTTTTCTATAACTCCTTTTCTGAGAGGTTCCAAGAAGTGAGACCTAGAGGAATTGCATAAAACACACTGGAGAACATTGTGTATCAGTTTCATATCTTTATTCATTACAGGTACATAGTTATGATTATTTCAAGTTAGGGTTGTTAACTAATCCAAAACTAGTCATGTGAGACTAAAGAAAAGTTTGATGAAAATGCTAGTCTCTTTTTGTTAAAGTTAAGGAAGGTTTGCAGATATGTGATCATATACACTAGGTATATTATAGAGTTACAAATCATATTTGCATTGTTGAGTCTCCATTTTGACACTTCTAATGCCCTATATTACCCTGTATCTGAGCCTATTTTTCCTATGATATAAGTATATACTTGATTGTTTCCTCCATAAGTACCCCTGGTGACCTTGTTCATGTGAATAGAGAGGTAACCTATGATTAAGGCATGATTTGTTTAGTTTTTTGAGTTAATTCGATTAAGTGTCTGATTTTGTATGATCCTAATCGTTTGACTCCTGAGCAGTTTTCATCTGGTACCTCACTATTCTGGTACTACAACTACAACGCATTCCTGTACTACAAGATACAACGTAATCCAGTACCAAGTCTATTCCAGTACCCAAAGCTCCACCTATTCCGGTATTGTCTGCTCAGTGTTATTCCGGTACTTGCACAACCTGGCATCCGACACTAGCACAACTCAACATCCATTCTGGTACCTGCACATTCTGCGTTGTTTCGATACCAAGTCTTGTGCCCATTCCAATACCGCCCATGCGCCTAATCCAATACTCAAGATTGCGACTGTGTGTATTTCAGTACCTAACCCCTGTTTCTAGAATTCACCTGTTGAATGAGCCTATTGATGGAGATTCCAAGAAGTCAGTTGGATCGAAGTATCTAAATAAGTTTTCAAGATCACGATGGAATTCATCCTCATGAAACCAAATGGACTTCATCACTCATGCACTTCGTGTCATGAGGATGAATTCCATCCCTAGAGATTCGATGTGAAATACCAATTGTAATAACTTAAAAACTATTTGATACTTATCCTTAGATCTTGATAGTATCGACTCATCTTCTTTATAAGGGATGTTGTATAGGTGATATAATAAGATGGATGTAATGAAGAAAGTAGTAAGAACCAGATGATACACAATGTTTTTATGTACGAGATGATGAACTGTTGACTCAATTTACCAGTTGAAGAAATAAAAAAGATCTATTGTGCAATTCCTGAGTATGATTAGAATGTTTTAGTCTGTTATCTTTTTAGAGGCACCTTGTTGGTTGGGCTAGGGCCCACCACCCCAACCAAGGTAAAACTCCTTGTATATGCTTTGTGTGATTGTGTGAGTATTTAACAGTGGTGCATTGTCACTGATTTCAAATACATTTAAAAATTTCAGCATAAAATCATTTGTTTCTAAATTGGTGTGAGTAATCAGATACTAGACCAAATAGATAATTTCCTTTTCTAATATTGCAGGTTGAAATTTAATTTCTTGATGTGTGGGATTGTTAAGAAAAATTTGTTTTGAGTTTGTGATTGTAGAGTTCTCACTGGCTACAAGTACCATAGGACTTTATCTCTTATTTTCATGTTCCATATTGAAGTCTCTTAGTCATGATGGTTTCTCCCTGTACTAAAGAAGGATTTCTTGAATAGAATAGAGTTGGGATTGATTTATGTTTCAAGAGTGACTGAAGTTGATTGTTAATCACTGTTTTTGATTGCTACAGGAAACAAGATATTAAGTTCATCTCTCTAATTCATAATCCTGGAATGAACAGACTTGTCACCTAAGAATGGACCTTTTGATTGACTGTTTGCTTAAGAAGTTTTGTTATCAGTTTTCTTTTCTAAGTTTAAAGTTGTGTGAAGCATTCATAAATCTTAGAAATATAGTATTATGTTATTAATTTGTTTGAGTTGGGAGTTCTTACATAAATATAAGCGATCTTTGTACCATAGTGAATCATTTTTCCATGTAATTGTATCTGATGCACTGGAATCCTACTACAACCTTTGAATGAGAGTCCACACTTTTTCTTCATTTTTCCATTCATCCCTT
>SNQJ01S0047091.1:2319-14605 GCA_010110895.2 Picea sitchensis | reverse complement strand
CTAGGAGGTATAATTACAACTAATGGCCTAAATCCGACATAAATAAAATAACATTACTAATCTAATATGCCCCAATTAAGGGGTAAGCCGACATAAATAAAATAACGTTACTAATCTAATATGCCCCAATTAAGGGCTAATGAGCCAATATTAGGGCTTAACATAATTATTCCCTGCTTAAGCTACATACAAAAAACATAGTTAGGTTACCTGTTCTCGGCACATATAGTGTAACAGCTATTTCAATTACGAATCTTGGATTGACATATAAATGAGTGTAATATATTGAAAATATTTATACACCAACATTTTGGTGTCATTGCCGGGGACTTGTAAATGGTAATAGGTAGAATTTTGAATTTTTGATTGGTTTTATGAGTTTGGATTGGATTTAAGGACAATCTGAGGGCAGAGAGAAGATGGTAAGATGAGAGGTAAGAATCTCCGCATCCACTTTGGTTGGGTTTCTCCAAAGTCAGGTTGTCCTCATACTTTTGATAGTTAGAAATTTGTGTTTTTGTATTGAAATTTCTTTTATGAGTAGGTATAGGGATAATAAAGGTAGATTTATTTCTCCCAAAATTTCAGAAAAGTTAGAAAAACAAACAAAAACCCCCCCATGCCACACTAATTCGTCTAATATTCATGCAGGAAAAATTCTCAGAGGAGAAATCTCAAAGGCAACAATTAAAAAAAAAAACCAAAGGCACTAAATTTGAAGCCACGGTTCAAATTTAAATAATAATACAACAAGCAAAAGGGGAAGCACTAGAAATCCCATTAGAGGGTGGAGCTAAAAAAGAAACAGAGGGAGTAATAGAGGAAGATGGATCTGTTGTTGGAGAACCACACAAGACATTGGAACAACTAGATATACCAAACAAACTAGTGTTTGAACCATCACTTAGTGGAGAGACATCACCACCACCCTACAAAATGATTGGAGATATGGCAGAAGAGGAAGGAAATGCAGCTGATGAAACAAAAACATTTGGATTCCCCATACTAGTCATCGCCAGAGAAATTTCTATGAAGAACATCCCATTGTCCTCACTGCCTGACTTCCATGGTATGTCAACAAAATATCCTGACTCATTTTTGTTTGAATTTGATATACTATGTAGAAGTTATAATTACACTGATAATGGAAAAAAAATAAAACTCTTTCCAGCTACACTAAAAGATTAAGCACTAAGGTGGTTTATGAGCCTAGGAGAACACATTATCTTATCTTGGGATGGTATGAAGGAGACCTTCCTCCAGAAATACCAAGATTACTGTAGACCTAGGGATTCTAGGAATGACATATTTAAAATGCAACAATTTGAGGAAGAAAGATTGGAAGATTACCTAGAGAGATTCCTATACAACTACCAAAAGACTAAGAAATTTTCCTTAGACACAGCTACATTTAGGACTATAATCCTAAAGGGTGTGATGGATGACTGCATTGAAGTACTAGACCTCATGAGTTATGGAGATGTGTACCAAAATCCATTTGCAGAAATAGCAGAGTATTGTAAAAGATACTCCCACAGCCAAGCCAAAACAGAAAAAAGTGTAAGGGATCCTAGAAACAGAATTGTTAAACCCACATCAGGAGGTGTTACTAGGATTGAATTGAGGAATCTATTAGAATACTTCAAAACATACATCCTAAACATCATCAGTTTCCAACTTGATACCATAAAAATTAAAAGGAAACAAGAGGAAGAAAATGTTGCTTTGGCACTTTTTTGTCATCGGTGTAGGAAAAATCATCCTGAAAAAGGAATGCCACCTTAATGTTATTGAAATATGTTGCCTCTGTACATAGGATCACCCTACCAATTATTTCCCTTATTTACCTGGACTTAAATCCATATTCAAGGGAGGAGGAGAACCTCATGAAACATCCTACCCCCTAAGAGGCCATGGAGACAACAAAATCCCAATATCTTTGCAGAACCAACTACACAATATTCACAACAACAATGGGTACCTCCCACGTCTTATCCTCAATGGTCACCACAAAAGCCACAAATCCAACCTTGGAAACAAGGACTGCATATGGGAATGTTACCTTTCAGCCAACAAATTTTCCCACCTACCCACAATACCCTTCAAATATTTCTCAGTTGCTCCTAGGATTTAATTCTCTTTCTCTTCCTCCACCCCCAAAGCTACAAAAACAACTTTCACTTCCTATGAATCCAAATTTGCAGCAACAAATGCAAGGTGCACCTATTAAAAACCCTCCTCGGCCTACCCCTATTCCTGCACAACCTATCCCTAATCCGAATAACATGCCTACACAACCTGTACAAAACATTGAAGTACAAACCTTCCCCACTTATGTAATAACTCTAGCTCCATTTAATGGAATTGAATTAAGATCAGGGAGGGTTGTAAATAAAACAAATCTTACTATGGTTATTCAAGAAGATGAACAAATAGATAATCACACAGTTCAAGAAGAAGAAAAAATAGATATTCAAACAATTCAAAGAGAAGAACAAATGGTTAATCAATTAAATGAATAAAGAAACACCCTTGTACAACAAGAAACTTCTCCTCCCAATTCTCATGTGGCAGAAACACCTCATAAAACAAACCCTCCTCCTTATCTAGAAAGGTTACTTGTGAAGAAATCTGAGGAACCTCTAGGACACAATCTAGAGACTAAACTTAGAAATATATGTGTAAAGATTCCCCTACTTCAGGCCATCAAGGATATACCTATTTACACTAAAATAGTAAGGGATCTTTGCATTAAAAATCTAGGAAGGAAGAGGAAGGAGCCTTTTGTCATACAGGTGGTTGGACAGTTGTCGAAGTTTATAATAGAAATTCCATCCAAATATAGTGATCTAGGAAACCCAGTGTTAACCATAGAAATTAATGGTTTTTCTTTGCCAAACACACTGATTGATCTATGGGAAACAATAATTTTATGTCGGTTCACACTATGAAAACGCTGCAACTAGATCACCTAAGAACAACACAAACTTTGTTGGAGCTTGGAGACAAATCAATCATCACCCCAACATGAAGTTTAGATGACATAACAGTTACCTTGGCTTCTTGGGAATACCCTGTGGATTTATTAGTGATTCATCCCAAATCCTCCAAACCAGGACATCCAGTAGTACTAGGCCAACCCTAGTTGGCCACTGTTGATGCACTTATTAGTTGTCGATCTAAGGAGATGACAATTTCCAATGGCACTCAAAGTCAAAAACTTATCCTTTTTCCCCCTGCCCAACCAACCATTGAAGTTCCTCTATGGCTGGAGAATCCATATGGGGAGGAGGACTACACTCCGCCCTTATTGATACTTGAACAGGTGAAAGGAGCTCAAAAGAAAATTGAAGAACAAATTTTAAGTCTATTCTTGGTTGATTCAGCATGCATTGAATACCCTCAATCTTTTCCTAAATATACACATATCTTTAGCTCTGAATTCCAATAAATTTGGCACTGCTCCACCTCTACAATAGCCACTGTTTCAAAAATATATGAAGGGAAAGAATCAACTATTTAGGCTATCGAAATCAGTCTTGGGAAATCTTTGTATATCAATGCTAACTTAGAAACAGATCATCAACAAAAGTTGATACAGATGATTCAAGGGCAATCTGGTTCTTTTGCATGGAATTACTTTGACATGAAAGGGATCCACCTAGACACTTCCATGCATCATATTTACACTAACGATCAAATTAGACCTATTAGGCAACCCCAAAGAAGAATGAATCCAGCCTTGAAATACATAGTGAAAGAGGAACTCCAGAAACTCCTGCAAGCTAATTTCATTTACCCTATATCAGATAGCAAGTGGGTCTCCCCATTAGTTTTTGTCCCCAAGAAAAACAACAAATGGAGGATTTGTGTGGAATTTCGAGAATTAAACAAGGCTACTTATAGAGATTACTTTCCCTTCCCTTTCATAGACCAGGTCTTGGACACTTTGTCTGGGAAGAGGTATTTTTCTTTCTTGGATGGGTTTAGTGGTTACAATCAAATCCAAATTTCTCCAAAAGACTAGGATAAAACCACATTTACCTGCCCCTAGGGGACCTATGCCTATAGGGTTCTTCCTTTTGGTTTATGGAATGCCCCCGCTACCTTTCAAAGGGATGTCTTGGCCATTTTATCTTATTTGACCCATGATTGTGTGGAAGTCTACATGGATGACTTCAAAGTGTACGGGGATGATTTCCAATAGGCATTGGATAATTTGGAGAAAGTACAGGTTAGGTGTAAAGAAACCGAACTTTCACTCAGTCATGAAAAGTCTAGAATGATGCTCACTAAGGAAATTTTTCTAGGTTACCACATCTCCAGTACAGGAATAAGAGTAGACCCTGCCAATATTGACATTATTTCCCAAATCAAGATTCCTAGCTCACAGAAAGAAGTCAGAAGTTTCTTAGGGCATGTTGGTTACTATAGGAGGTTCATTCAAAATTTTACAAACCTAGCTGGCCCCCTATTCAAACTATTGACAAAAGATGTTGAATTTTGTTGGAATGAACAATGCCAAATATCCTTTGAAATCTTGAAAACAAAGATGTCAAGTGCCCCTATTTTGAGAGGACCAAACTGGTCTCTTCCTTTTCATATTTGCACAAATGCCTCATATATCGCTTTGGGGGTTGTCTGCGAACAAAGGGAACACTAGATTCCTTATGCTATATACTTTGTCAGCAAGAATCTCTCAGCTGTTGAAGTAAATTATAGTGTCACGGAAAAAGAATTTTTGTTAGTAGTACATGCCATCAACAAGTTTAGACACTATATAACAGGGTATGCAGTCTTTATACATACTGACTATTCAACCATCAAATATTTAATGAACAAGCCTGTTACAAATTCTAGAGTGACTAGATGGTTGTTATTACTACAATAATTCAATATCACCATCATTGATAGGCTTGGAAGAGATAATTTAGTTGTTGATTTCTTGTCTAGACTTATTCATACAAGTGACAATGCTCTAGTAGATGATGATTTTTCAGATGAGAATCTATTTGCTATTTCTACTTACACCCCTTGGTATGCAGATGTAGCCAACTATCTTGTTACAGGAAAGCTATCTCAAAATCTGTCCTCCTAAGAGAAACAAAGAATTTTCCAGCTAAGTTCCAATTACATGTGGCATGACGATTGCTTATACCGAACTGGACCTGAATTGGTGATCATAAGGTGTGTTTGGGAGGATGAGATGTGAGATATTTTCAGATCTTGTCATGATGGTCCATGTGGAGGCCATTTTGATGACAAAAGGACAACATACATGATTCTACAGTCTGACTACTATTGGCCAACCATTTTTAAATACGCAAAGAAATATGTGGCTAGCTGTGATGATTGCCAAAGAATGGGAAAACCTACTGCAGTTGATGAAATGCCCCTCCAAGCTCAGATAGTGATTGAACCCTTTGAAAAATGGGATTTGGATTTTGTAGGACCTATTAACCCCATGTCTTGAAGGAATAAGTACATCTTGGTCTGCACAGATTATGTAACTAAATGGGTGGAAGCTAAAGCTCTATATTATGCTAATCAACAATCTGTTGTAGACTTTCTCTTTGAAGAAATATTTACATGTTTCGGTGTACCTTGGGAAATAGTCACTAACCAAGGAACCCAACTCACCTCAAATTTGGTCAAGGCTCTTACTGAACAGTACAAGATCAAACACATAAAATCTTCGCCTTATCACCCCGAAGAAAATGGGAAAGTGGAATCAACCAACATGGTGATAGAGGCTATCCTCACCAAGACTATTTAGCTACATCACAAAGACTGGGCTGATAGGTTACCTGCGGCCTTATGGGCCTATAGGATAGCTTGAAGAAATACAACAGGCCATACACCTTATGATTTGGTGTATGGGAATCAAGTACTACTTCCCATATAATTTCAAGTAAAAACCTTCAAGATTGGAATACAATTAGAGATGGATCTGAATGAAGCTAAAAAAAAAAGGCTATTACAATTAAATGAGCTTGATGAGATAATACAAGATGCTCTACAAAGGACCACCCTTTCACAATAGCAATGGACTAAATGGCATGACAAGTACATCAAAAGGAAGTCCTTTCAGTCAGGTGATTGGGCCCTCCTATATGATAGTAGGTTCAAAAAATTTAAAGGTAAATTGTCTAATAGATGATTGGGACCCTATGAGGTTGATACAGTTTATGACAATGGTTTAGTAAGGATAAATACCATTGATGAGAATCATACTCCCTTTGTCGTAAATGGGAATCGACTGAAGGTTTATCATAAGCCTCTATCCAAAAGATGATTTTGTAAAAAATGTTCTTCAAAATTCTAAAATGCAACTAGTAAGCAAGAGGGTCTCTCCTCCTGCTGACCCACAACAGTAAGTTCAATTGCATGAATTAATTTAGCTATGTACATAGGTGTGTTATTATATAGAACTTTTCTTTTATTTTTTTGATATAACTAACAAAAACAAAAAAATGGTTGTGTTCTCATGTAGATAAGTGAATAAGGAGGAAATTTACCAGATGGAGTCTTCTTTAAATTTTCCAGACTCTTTAAAATTGAAAACACCCACGAGAAGGAACTAGCCTAGGCTCGAGAAAAATCCATAGGACAGTATATAGAATTTTCTTTAAGTTTTTCAGACTCTTTAAAATTGAAAATACCAGTGAGCAGAAACTAGTCTGGGCTCGTGAAAAATCCACAAGACGGTATATATAGAGTTTTCTTTAAGTTTTTCAGACTCTTTAAAATTGAAAACACTGGTGAGCATTAACTAATCTGGGCTCGATAAAAATACACATAAAAGTAGTAGTTAGGATTATTATTTTTGTAATAAAAGGAAGTGCCAACAGGAGCAGTGATCAACCTAGTTCCAAAAGAGGAGGGTTCTAAAATATAAAAAATTGGTCATCCAATTCTAGAATACCCTCTTGTCACAGAACTTGGAGCCCAATCACCAAATTATTTTTTCATTATTCCGATGCAAACATATAATTCTTACATCTAGTGTTGGTATTTGTTCAATCTACATGGTTTTTTAGTTGAATCAGATCACAGAACACCATCTACTTCTACAAGGAGCAGCCTACAAAAGTTCCATTCTACAAAGCACTGCCACCAGGTACTATGTCAAAATCAATTCAAGTACCAGAATACAATGTTCACCTCTGTGATTATCTGGTACCAATGATCGCCTCTGTGTTCATCTAGTACCAATGGTCATTTCTGTGTTATTCCGGTACTGAACCATATTATTGTGTTCATCTAGTACCAATGTTCATTTTTGTGCTCATCTGGTACTGAACAACGTCTCCGCATTCATTTGGTACTGAAGAAGGAACCCTGTGCTATTCTGGTACTGACCATAACTCTGCACTTAGGTGATCCAGTACTGGTAATAAAGTGACTGGTAGCTCTAATCATATTTTCAAGTTTTGTTGCTCGATTTTAGTACTAGGACATACAGATTCAACATTTTTCGTTTTATGAAATAAATTAGACTGATTATGCATTAAACATATGGTTACTCTTGAATCATGACACACTCGCTACCACGAACTTCTGTAAAATCCTAGTCTACATTTCTGTATGAAGAAAACTTCCCTATTTCCTGAAATGTTGAGAGTATGAGGTGATTGTGTCTCTCACAGGATCAAATTCATGCTTTTCTATCTATATGGTAAAGAAACCTCATAATCCCATGATTCACTATCATGCCATTTGAATGGCTCGAGCCACATATTTATGCATATCAAACAATGATCCCGATGATGTCAGCTGATTTCACACTTGTGAGTCTCGGTCATAATGACCACATCTCTTTTCATCATTATCTAACACTCCCGTGAATATGGTCTGACGCCAACTCTCCTATGAGTCGGTAAGTCGTTAATGGATTTGATCTATCTTATCGTGTCATCATTACCATTGATGTGACCATTGTAAATCAAATCTCCATTTATAAATGCTCCTTTGGATGGATCTGCCATCCAGATGAGCATTATTTACCATTTTACTGTCACACCACCTGCAGTCACACTTTGATCATGTGCCTTCATATCTTTTTCATATTTATCCCTTTCTGGTACTCCATCACGGTCTACATTTATCCAATACTACATCATGATCTGCATTGATCCAGTACTCCTTCATGGTCTGCGTCGATCTGGTACTTAACCCTCGATCCTTTGTCAATGCCTCATATGCCCTAAAGAATCATTTTAAGCTAGCATGGGGGTCGACAGACATGAGCCCATATTTCAATTATACATGGAAACAACAAAATATCAAGCTTGCAGGGAAAAATATGAACAGGCCGATTGGGTCCCATTTTTGGAAAACTTTAAAGGCCATCATGACGGAGTTTCTCTTTCTTTTGCACAGACATATGATGGATAAAGTGTGCAGTTTAGAGATATGAAGTTGACAATTACGGACTCCACCATAGAAGAAGCTATAGGCCTCCCTTTGGCTGAAGAAAAATACTTCAAGAGGGTGATCGTTGACAGGAAGCTTTGTCAAAAATTTCTCAAGCCAAAACATCAAGACCCCGACTGGACTAAGGGCATTCCTTGAAGCTACATCAAAGAGGAATGTTGGATGATGCTCATGAGTTTGCAAAGATTTTTCACATACAAAGGGAGGTATGCAGTAACCTTCATTTATCATTTGAAACTTTTACAAATTTATTTTCCTCACTTCCTATGGATGAGTTTAAAGAAGATGGTGAAAGGTGTGAAATCTGCTTCCAAGAAACCTGAAACTAACCTTCATAACCATGGCTTAATAAATCTTTTGGTTGTCCATGCCTTGAGGACACAAGGTGGTAGTTGGAAGCAACTAATCCAACATAATTTTTCTCAGGAAGCAATGTCTAAATTTGTAGAGGAATAGGAAGAAGGAATACACAGTGAGGGGTCAATCAGGAAAGAAAACAAAGATAGAAGGAAGTCATCAGGGGGTAAAGAAGGAGCTGTTACACCCATCTCATCCCAGCCTATTGAGAGATTAGAGAAATAAAATTCTATTTTAGGGGAGCCTACTACATATAGAAAGAAGGAGGCCATGGTTGCACCCATCTCATCCCAACCTATTTAGGTACTGGAGAAAGGAAAGTCTGTTGTAGGGGAGCCTACTACATCCATAAATAATAAATCCACCCAATATCAGAAAATAAGTCCTATCTCAATTTCGAAAGATAAAAGAAAGAACAAAGACTCTGGGCTAGGGGAACGATCAAATAGTTCTCCTGAAGAAACCACAGAGTTATCACCAGAACCATCCAGCCAATTGGAGAAGACCCATAACCTCAACATGCAGAGCAAGAAAAAGGGTAAAAAAGAGAGTGTGCTAGCAGAAGGAATCCTAGAAGGGGATACCACATATGAGAAGGAGAATATTACCTAGTCTAAAGTACTGAGCTTAGTCTTGAGTCCTAAAGATCAATTTTCATAGATTAAGAAATGAAAGAAGAAGAAGACAAATCAACAAGAGATTTCACATGATATCCCTGAGGAAACTGTTGAACCCCCTCCAGAATTAGTTAAGGAGTTGGAAAACACACCGAGGTAGTTACTGTGTCTCCCCAAAAATTGGTTAGTGAGTTAGAATAAACTCCTAATATGACATGTGGAAACAAAGGAAAGCTCAAAATGGGGAAGGCACAAAAGAAACAAATTTCCGAACCTACACCTTAATCTTCCAGGATAGAAATAAGGACTGATCAGCAAAGGTAGACTCCAGAACGCACACTTTGTGCCTTCAAGATAAAAATCGAATCGACATAAGAGAAACAAGTGTCCAAGCCTACAACTATCATTAATATGAAGAAGAGGAAGTTGTTTGAGGAGACTTCCACCCCTATCAGCAAATCTGAGGAAGCCTCACCTCCCATACGAAGGACCACCAGAAGCATGTCCAAGCAAATAACAGTTCCATATATGCCTTCTCTTCAAGGAGAACTCATTGATATCCCAAATTCTCTAGAAAAAGGAAGTGGCTATGGAACTACGATTAGTGAGACAGAGGGGTTGGTGACAAAAACTTTGAGGGGTCTGAGAAAGGAAAAGGAAGCCCGAGAGGAGGTGACTAAGAAATCAATCACATCTAGTTTGGACAAATCTTTGAGCAAACAATAGTTGATAGTAAATATTGGGAAGCTAAAAAAAGAAGTTGAAGAGTACCAGGTATTGGATAGGCACATCAAGGTAGAGAATGCACAATTAAAAAAATGGAATGCAGAGGTCTCTGCTAAACTCAACAAAGTCTTACGATTGATCGAATACACTAGAGTAATTAAGAAAGAACTGAGGATCGAAGATTCTGGTTTTAACTTCCGACAACCAGAGAAATAACAGAGAATGGTTCAATTTTGCAGAAAGTTTTTGAGTACCAGTTTTGATGTTGTTGCATAGGGACATGCAATGACTTCAACATGGGG
Source organism: Picea sitchensis (assembly GCA_010110895.2). Taxonomy (NCBI): domain Eukaryota; kingdom Viridiplantae; phylum Streptophyta; class Pinopsida; order Pinales; family Pinaceae; genus Picea; species Picea sitchensis. Next base: position 4,167 of record SNQJ01S0047091.1, on the reverse strand, counting down.
AAAATGTTGAGTCTCCATTTTGACACTTATAATTCCCTATATTACCTTTTATTTGAGCCTATTTTGCCTATGCTATAAGTATATACTTGGTTGTTTCCTCCATAAGTAAACCTGATGACCTTGTTCATGTGTACTCTAATGTAGCCTATGATTAAGGCATGATTTGTTTATTTTTTTGAGTTAATTCGATTAAATTTTTTATTTTGTATGATCCTAATCATTTGACTCCTAAGAAGTTTTGATCTGGCACCTCACTATTCTGGTACTACAACTACAATGCATTCTGGCACTACAAGCTGCACCGTAATCTGATACCAAGTATATTCCGGTACCCAAAGCTCCACCTATTCCGGTACTGTCCACTCAGCGTTATTCTAGTACTCGTACAGCCTGGTATCTGATACTAGCACAACTTAGCATCCATTCTGGTACCTGCACACTCTGCTTTATTCTGGTACCAAGTCTTGCACCCATTCTGGTACTGCCCGTTCGCCTAATCCGATACTCAGAATTGTGACTGTGTGTATTCTGGTACCAAAACCCTGTTTCCAAAATTCACCTGTTGAATGAGTCTGTTGATGGAGATTCCAAGAAGTCAGTTCGATCAAAGTCTCTAAATCATTTTTCATGATCACGATAAACTTCATCGCTTATGCACTTCGTGTGTCATGAGGATGAAGTCCATCCCTAGAGATTCAATGTGAAATACCAATTGTCATATTTTAAAAACTATTTGATACTTATCCTTAGATATTGATAGTATCAGCTCACCCTCTTTATAAGGGATGTTGTATAAGCGATAGAATAATATGGATGTAATGAAGCAAGTAGTAAGAACCAGATGATACACATTGTTTTTATGTACGAGATGATGAACTGTTGATTCAATTTACCAGTTGAAGAAATACAAATGATCTATTGTGCAATTCTTGAGTATTATTAGATCATTTTAGTTTGTTATCTTTTTAGAGGCACCTTGTTGGTTGGGAAAGGGCCCATGGCCCCAACCAAGGTAAACCTCCCTGTATATGATTTGTGTAATTGCGTGAGTATTTAACAGTGGTGTGTTGTCAGATTTCAAATACATTTTAAAAGTTCATCATAAAATCATCTGTTTCTAAATCGATGTGAGTAATCAGATTCTAGACCAAATAGATAGTTCCTTTTCTAATATTGCAGGTTGACATTTAATTGTTTGATGTGTGGGATTGTTAAGCAAATGCTATTTTGAGTTTGTGATTGTAGTGTTCTCAGTGGCTATAGGAACCATAAGACTTTATCTCGTATTTTCATGTTCCATAATGAAGTCTCTCAGTCATGATGGCTTCTCCCTATACTAAAGAAGGTTTGCTGGAATAGAATAGAGTTGGGATTGATTTCTGTTTCAAGAGTGACTGAATTTGATTGTTAATCACTGTTTTTGATTTCTACAGGAAACAAGATCTTAAGTTCATCTCTCTAATTCATAAGCCTGGAATGAATAGACTTGTCACCTTAGAAATGACCTTTTGATTGATTGTTTTCTTAAGAAGTTTTGTTATCAGTTTTCTCTTCTAAGTTTGAAGTTGTGTGAAGCATTCAAAAATCTTAGAAACTGAGTATTATGTTATTAATTATTTCCTGATTAAGCTAGATACAACAGACATAGGTAGGTTACCTGTTCTCGGCACATATAGTGTAACAACTCTTTCGATTACGAATCCTAGATTGACATATAAATGAGTGTAATATATTGAACATATTTATACACCAACATGGATGATGATATTGATGAGGGATTTTGGTTGAGGTACATGTTGGGTACATGGTTGAGACAAGTAGTTGATGAGTTGGCACATACATGAGGTG
>SNQJ01S0047090.1:19311-58474 GCA_010110895.2 Picea sitchensis | reverse complement strand
ATTTCATTCAATAAACTAAGACAGAGTTCAATAGTGTTTCAGCAAAGCGGGATTCATTAAAAGTAGTGTTTCAGCAAACAAAAGTTAATCAAAACATAAACAAAGATTGTACTAACACACTTCTAAAACTAATGGGTGAATCTTGTGAAGAAGGTGGGCCCTCCCTTCTCACAAGATTCCCCTGAAACGAGAAAGCTAGAGAAAGATACTCAAAGCAGTCTTTTATTCATCTGTCAAAATATCATATTACAGTCTAGAAATGGAATACATCCCTCTCTCTGAAGCGTTCTCAATACATAAAACTTGGCTCCTTCGAATGATGATTTCCTCTTATTTAAAGAGGGAATCCCTTCGATACAATAAATTACAATGTGTATCTGAGTCCTATCTTTAGTCGGATCTACTTTCTAAACCAAGATAGGATGTCCTAGTCTCGTGCAACAGAATGCTATTACAGGAGTTGAATGAGGTATTTCTGTTACGACTGGTGTAACAGCTTCTTCTCGTTGCTGCTGATGTTGTTTCAGCATTGCAATTCGCGGGTTGTTTCAGCCACGTGAATTGTGCTCTGACTGTGTCGGCATTCTTGTATAGGAGCGATGGTTAGAGCTTTGTTGATCACTAACTGTAACGGCTTCCTTTGTGTTTCAACATCGTCGGTCCTGGCGGTTTCCTCTGTGTCTCAACATCTGCAACTCTGGACTGTGTAACAACTCCGTGTTTCAGCATCTGCGACCTCGGACTGTATAGCAGCTCCGTGTTTCAGCATCAGTTCTATGTTCCAGCAACAACGACCTTGGACAGTTCTGTGTTTCATCAATAGGCTTCAAATGCTAATCTGCAGTTTTGAACACTTATGCATTTCTAATCAATGGTCAAGTACGAGAGTGATGTAAAATATTATGCAAAACAGATTAAACGTATAGTAATGAGAAGGGACGTTGTATACCTTTGGGATGATCAGATAAAGTGATAGTATGAGTCTAAATATGGGTGATCAAGAGTATAATAGTGGCAAAACGTATAGGCAAAAGGTACATTGTGTGGTCTTAACACATACGTTGGTAAAAGTCCCTTCACCTGCACTCAAGTTTTTTCTCTCACAGACTTATCTTTCAGGGAATCTTGCACATTGGCTTGGCAATATCCAGGAGCATGATTTAAATATCGTGACTTCTACCACTATCAAGGGACATGACTTAGCCCTTCACTTAACTCATCATGTTGAAAATAGTGAAGAAATTGATGAACATGATAGTTCCCTATCAACGCTATTCTACATTGATAATCAGATCCTTCATGTGTCCGAACATCCTTGGTATAAGAATTTAGTTTACTACTTACAAAACCAAAGATGTCCCGACAACTTAGACACTCATTAAAGGAGAAGACTATGTCTTGAATCCGAAAGATAAATCATTATATGAGACTTATTGTTTCGATGATTTGTTGATGGTGTGTTTCTTCGTTGTGTAAACAATGAGGAAGCACATAAATTGTTGCAAGAAACTCATGGTTCTTCAAAAAATTTTATTCACGTAGGAGGTCATTTTTTTGCTAAAACTACTGCTTTCAAGATTATTAGAAAAGGGTACTATTGGCCTTCAATATTTCGTGACTCTTATGTTTTTTCAAGATCTTGTGACAAGTTCCAAAAATTTGTTGGGAAAGAATGCCTTTCAGCCATGTCATTACAACCTGTCCTACCAAACTTTCCATTTTCAAAGTGGGGGTTGGATTTTATTGGTCCTATTAATCCTTCATCTTCAGCAAGACAAGTTTTTATTTTGACAGCCATAGACTATTTTACAAAATGGGATGAAGTTGTCCCACTTAAACATTCGACAGATGATCAGGTGATTTCTTTCCTTGAAAATAACATCTTTTCCAAATTTGGTCTTCCATTGGAAATTATTAAAGACAATGGTCCCACTTTTATTTCTGCTAAGATGACCCAACTTTTAGCTAAGTTGAGGGTTCAAAATTTCACCTCATCAACTTATTATCCCCGGGAAAATGGGCAGGCCGAGTCTACTAATAAGAATCTGGTGAGAATCGTCAAAAGGCTCATCGAAGATAAGCCTCGTCAATGGAACACTCTCCTCAGTTACGCCCTTTGGGAATATAGAACTACCACCAAGGTGAGCACTGGTTGCACTCCTTTCCATCTTGTTTATGGTTAAGAATCCATCCTACCTACTGAGCCAGATCTTTATTCCTTAAGGTTAATTCTACAAATCAAATAATTAAAATATTCTGATGTTTTGCAAAGGACAAATGCAGTCCTATTTTTAGAGGAGCAAAGGATGTTTGCCTTAGATAATATAAAAAGGAGACAGTTGAATGTTAAGAAGTATTTCAACAAGAGTGTCAAAACTGTCAAATTTAAATTCAATGAGAAAGTACTGTTGTGGGATTCAACTCACGTTGATAGGGGAAGATACTCAAAGTTTCAAAAGTTATGGCTAGGTCCTTTCAAGATCACTTTTGTCCTCGGTACAAACTCTTACATTCTAAAATATGTACAAGAGAGATTGTTTTCCTACAACACTAACGGTTCTCACTTAAAGCACTACATAGAACCAACTTGACGAGTTTTAACGCTGCTTGGATTTTTTGTATACTAGTAGTTTAGTTATGTTTTCATTTCCACTACTTCTTTTCATTTCTTCTTTTATAGTAGTTTAAATTCTTCTTTTATTTTAGTAGTTTTCCTTCTGTTTTTGCAATTTTATCATTTTATTTCTGTTGTTTTTCCAGTTTCATTTATGTTATGACATTTCCTTCTTTTTGTCTTTTAAGTTCAACTTTGGTCAAGAATAAAGTGTTGGATCAGTTCTGTTGGCATGTTTTACAGGCAATGTATGCTTTTCATTGATGGCAAGTACAACAACGATGGATTATTTTGGGTAGATGCTACAGAGAAAGCTCGACAAGATCAGAGTATGCAGCGATGGATCCCATTGAGAATTCCCTATGAACGTCAGATCTGAATCCAAGGTTTGACCGACGTTGGATCCAGGAGAACCTGCAAGCTCTTTAACGACCCAGGTGAAGTGGGGTATCAAATCCCGAAACCAAGAGGATGATTTCAATTACCAGAAGATGGAGAAGTCAGAGGCTCTCATCATTAGGAGTCTCGAAGTGCCAAAATGCGAAACCCCAAAAACTCGCAACAGGTGCATCGCTCAGAGCATTGGATACCGGGATTTTGGTTACCGGGAGATGGAGAAGTCAGAGACTCTCAACATCAAGAGTCTTGAAGTGATGAAATGTGAAACCATGAAAACTCGCAACATGCGCATTGCTCAGAGCATTGGATACCTAGATTTCGATTACCGGGAGATGGAGAAGTCAAGAGTTGAGACTCTCCAACACAGGATTCTCGAAGTTGCGAAATGTGAAACCCCAAAATCGTGAAATAGGCACATCGCTCGACGTTTTGGATACCGAGATTTTGGTTACCGAGAGATGGAGATGTCAGAGACTCACATCAATAAGAGTCTCGAAGTCACAAAATGTGAAACCCCAAAATTGCAAAATAGGAACATCACTCGAAGTTTTGGATACCAGGATTTTGGTTACTGGGAGATGGAGATGTCAGAGACTCACATCAACAGGAGTCTCGAAGTCACGAAATGTGAAACCCCAAAATCACAAAATAGGTGCATCGCTTGGAGTGTTGGATACTGAGATTTTGATTATCGGGAGATGGAGATGTCAAAGACTCACATCATCAGGAGTCCCAAAGTGCCAAAATGCGAAAACCCGAAACAGGTGCATCGCTTGAAGTACTGGATATCAGGATTCTAGATACCGGGAGATGGAAATGACAAAGACTCTCATCATAAGGAGTCCCAAAGTTGCAAAACCCGAAGTCCATAAATTATAAAGACTCCATATCGGAGTTTCAGATACCGAGAGTAGGAGGAGTCAAGAGTAAAGACTCTTCATTAGAGGAGTCCCGAAATCATGAAACCTGAAATCATGAAATGTCACAGACAAGCTCTGTTTCAGAGTTTCGAGGACCAAGACATGGAGAGTCAAGAAAATTCACCTCAGGAGTACCAAAATGCCGAAGTGTTGAAACATGAAATTGTGAAATGCAGTTTTTAAATAAGGCTATGGTCATAGCCATTGGTCACATCGACGAGAGATAGAGGAAAGAGCTAGAGAAACCAAGTTCTATTTCGAGGATCGTGACATGGAGTATCGAGACACTTGATCACACAAATACTGAAATGCCGAAGAACGAAATGCTAAAATGAACGCAAGACTTAGAGAAGTTAATCCAACGGTGCAAATGAAACCGAAGAAGATCGAAGGGTTACTGTAGCACTTCTCAGTGTAACTGCTAGAAACCACTGATGGTTTCTGCTAGAGGACTCGAAGAGACTTTTGTGTGATTTCCAGAGGAATTGAAGGGTCACAAGGAATCTTCCAGTAGGAGAAAAGACTATTTGTGGAGGCTATTGACAGCTGGAAGAGCATTGGAGCCATGAAATGCAATAGAGAGGTTGAGGTTGACTACAATAGAAGATGAAGAATCTCAATTGCCTATGATGTGAAGCAATTTGATCATGACACCCAGTGATGATGGACAGATGGGCTTAACAAATAGTGAAGTTGAAGAGTTTCGATGATGAACAGGGAGAGCACTCAGACATGCAGGGCATGCAGAACCATTGGACAAAGGGCATGCACAAGATGCATAGAGAATATAAGGACGGAGAACAAAGAAGAGCATTGTTGTTGTTGTTATCAGGGATTGAGGTGTGAAGAAGGAGGAGAGATTAGCAGCAGAAAGGAACAGAAGGGGAATGGTGCATTAAAGAGACATGGCGCAGAGAGCATAAAAGGGAAAAAGAGCATAAATCACAAGGGGGGTGTAGAAGACACTGATGCAAACAGAGCAGCGTAGTGTAGTAGAACATTGATGAGACTGGTAAGCCATTGAAGAAATTTATATCACTGTAATAAGTCATAATAGAAAATATTTATATTTCAGGGTGGTAGGGAGGTGCTAAGGAGGACTGTTGTCCTCAGAGGTTCAAGTGGGTGCTTGAAAAAATGGAGTTATAGCTTCCAGCTGGTTGCAGCCAGAGAAGCAAGGGTGGCAGGGTGGTGCAAGGGAGAACTATTGTTCTATGTTATACAGGTTGGTACCTGTGTGACTGGAAGTTTTTGCTTCCATCCAGTTGGTGATGGAACACTTGGGGAGTTGGTGCTTCCTTCTAGTTGATGCTAGAGAAAACAGAGAGTTGGTTCTCTCAACAAGTAGCAGCTTGCAAAACAAAGGTTGCAACCTCATTATGAGTTGGTTCTCATATGTATGATACTGTAAATGATGTAAAGATTACTTATCATATAAAGAAGAAGAGGTTTTTTCCCTTTATGGGTTTCCTCAGGAAATATTTGTCTCTATGTATCTCATATATGTGATTGATGTTGAATGTGCCATTGCTTCTTTTCCTGCATTATTGTGATTATCATTGAGTGCCTTGTAAAGAATTTAAAAAGAAGCATAATTGTTTAAGCACGGTAACAACTAATTCCCCCCCCCCCCCTCTCAGTTGTCCAACAATTGGTATTATAGCCGACCCCTTTTGTCTAAGGGTAGATCCTAGAGCTTAAACATGTCAATCCATGAAGGAAATTCAACCAATAAAGCCCCTCTATTCAATGGAAAAAACTTTGCCTTCTGGAAAGTTAGAATGAGAACCTACATAATGGCTTTAGGTGAAGATGTCTGGGATGTGGTAGATACTGGTTATGTAAAGCTAGTTGTACTAGCTAATAAGGATGACAAGCTATAATTTAGCTTCAACGCTAAGGCTATGAATGCTATCTTGAGTGGACTTGCAAAAGTAGAATTCATAAAAGTTATGCACCTAGGAACTGCCAAAGAAATGTGGGACAAACTCATTAGCAGTTATGAAGGTAATGAGAAGGTAAAGGATGCCAAGATTCAAACCTACAGAATATAGTTTGAATAGATGAAGATGAAGGAAGATGAAAATGTTGGAAAATACTTTCTGAGAATAGAAGAAATGGTAAATGCAATGAAAGCACTTGGTGAAACAATTGAGGAACCTTGTTTAATTCAGAAGATCTTGAGATCTCTCCGAGATAGGTTCAATCTGAAGGTCTCTGCTATAGAATAACTAAATGATCTAAAAAACTTGGAGTTTGATCAAATTCTAGGAACATTGATTGCATATGAAATGAGAATAGTTAAAGATAAACCCACCTCTAGAGAAGCATCATTTAAGGAAGACAAGAATGAGGATTCTGAGCCCGATGAAATTGAAGCAAAATTTGTGAAGAGACTGAAGAAGGGATCAAGAAAATATAAAGGTAAACTGCCTTTCAAATGTTTCAACTGTGGTAGGATAGGTCATTTTGCAAATAAATGTCTGCACAAAGGAAAGGATCATACATGTGATGATGAGGATAAGTACAAACATAGAAATTTATTTAAAGAGAATAACTTTAAGAAGAAAAGTCTATGCGTAAACAATGATGATGATCCTTCAGATGATGAAGAAAATGACTCATCTATTGAAGATAAACTAAATGACTTCATACTTATGGCCAAAGAGGATTATGATAATAACAACACAAGGAGTGATGTTAATGAATAAGAAGCTGTGGTTGACATGGAAGGAGAACTGATCAGTGCACTGGAAGAGATTGATAGACTAAGAATCAAGAACAGAAAGCAAAGACAATTGTTGATACAGTTCGAGAAAGATAATAAAGAACCTGGTGAAGACCTTGTCCTACTGAAAGTAGAATTAGAAGAGGAAAAGAAAATCGAAGACATTCTGAAACGACAGTTATCAAAAAAGAAGGCAAGATGTGAAGCATTAGAACAAGAGGTAGTGAAAACTAGGAAAAAGATGGAGAAGTTTCAAGACTTGTATAATCAGAATCTGTCAAGTATCAAAGCCTTAGAAGGATTAGCCACCATTCTGAATTAGCAAAGGAATCCAAAGCTAAAAACCGGTTTGGGTTATGAAGAGGGATCAAGTAGTGGCAAGCCAAGAAATGAAGAACCTATCAAGTTTGTCAAATGTACAACCAATGACAACAACAAGCCTACAGAAACAAAGGAAAACAATCAGCTGCCTAGGACGAGTAAGGAAAAAGGTGTCAAGACTGAATCTGTAGAACAAAGAAATAGTGCGCTCCCTGCTGAAAGACACCATTAGCATGGAAGAAATTGATTTTCTCAAGGAAGACAACCATTTTCTAGGTACAAAGAATTTTTCTATTGCTATTGTTTCTATTGTTCTAACTTTGGTCACAAAGCTGTAAATTGTTCCTTAAGAATTAGACATGAGAAATTAAGATTTCAAAGGAATAAATACCTGCCACAATAGAGAATGATGCAGCCAAATAACAAACCTTCACAGATTGTAAATTGCCAAATTAAGTCTAGGGACATGCAACTAAGGAGGTCAAGAAATAATCAACAGTCAATGAGTAGACAATGCTGCAATAATAATTTTGACCTATTGAACAATGATATTCAATGCTACATTTGTCATAACTATGGACATAAATCTGTTGACTATCGATTAAAGAACTATGAACCAGATTTGAATTCCCCTGCTGAAAATGTCAAGTTTTGGAAGAAGAAAGAAAGTGACAAGTGTGGATTAGTGTTATCAGCTCAAAGAAAAATGAACCCTTGGTATATAGATAGTGGATTCTCCAAGCATATGATGGGAGACAAAGGTAAGTTTCTATCCCTAAGTGAAAGAAAATCAGGAAATGTAACCTTTGGAAATGATGCTCCAGGTAAAATAAAGGGTAAAGGGATGGTGAGTTTAAGTAATGGAAAAGGAAAAGCCCAAGATGCTATACTTGTAGATGGGCTGAAACATAATCTGCTCAGTGTAAGTCAAATGTGTGACAAAGGATTTGAAGTGGTGTTCATGTCCAAGGACTGCAAGATAAAATCTGTAAACTCAGGACAAGTGGTGGCCAAAGGCATGAGGACAGAAAATAATGTATATGTGCTGAAAGAAGAAAGAGAAGAATGTCATCTAAGCAAACATGATGAAATTTGGTTATGGCATAGGAGACTTGGACATATAAACTTTAATGACTTAATCAAACTCAGAAATCTTGAGGCAGTAGAAGATCTTCCGAGAATATCAAAGACCCAAGATTCAATGTGTAGACCTTGCCAAGTAGGAAAGCTAAACAGGACACAGTTTAAGTCCAAGATCTTTACTTCAATAGAGAAACCACTCCAACTAGTTCATATGGATTTATGTGGACCATCAAGACAGGAAGGCACGGGGAAATAAAACTACTTCATGCTGATTATTGATGATTACTCCAGACTTACTTGGGTTGCCTTTCTCAAATAAAAAGCTGAAGCATTTGAGAATTTTAAAATATTTAAGGCTTTAATTGAGACTCAAACATGCAAGAGGTTAAAGGCAGTAAGATCAGACCGAGGAGGAGATTTTATGTCAAGTGACTTCAAGGAATTCTGTGACAAGCATGGGATCAAGAGAGAATACACAATCCCAAGAACTCCACAACAAAATGGAGTAGTTGAGAGGAAAAACATAACAGTGCAGGAAATGGCCAGGTTAATGATGAATGAGAAGAACATTGGTCAAACCTACTGGGTAGAAGCAATACACACAACAGTGCATGTTCTTAACAAAGCCCACCTCAGACCACAAAGTGACAAGACACCTTATGAACTGTGGTTTTGGGAGACCTTCTTCAATTAAACACTTCAAACTCTTTGGGAGTAAATGTTACATAAAGAATAATGATGAGAACCTTGGAAAATATGATGATAGGGTTGATGAAGGTATCTTCTTGGGGTATGCTACAATCAGTAAAGGATACAGATGCTTTAATAAGAGGCTGCATAAAATGGTTGACTGTATTGATGTGAAAGTAGATGAAGGAATCCTAGCAAGAGAGGTGTACAGAAATGATTCTTCTACAAAGGACACAATTAGAGCCGAAGATGAACAGGTCCAAGAATTAGAAAACAAAGACTCTGAATTAGATGAAGAAATAGACACTCAGACAGACTCAAATCAACAGACAACATCAAATTCCTCCTCCAGAATCACTCAAAAGAATCATACTGGAAGTCAGATAATTGGTGAAAATTACAAAGGTGTACAAACTAGGAGAAAGATAAACAAAAACATCGAACAATCACATATAGCTTTCATATCCATGATGGAACCCAAGAACTTTAATGAAGCTAGCTAAGATGAACATTGGGTTAAAGCAATGAATGACGAACTTGATCAGATTGAGAAAAACAATACGTGGGAGATGGTTCAGAGACTGGAAGGTAAAAATATCATTGGTTCCAAATGGATATTTAAGAACAAGTTGAATGAGCAGGGACAAGTTGTCAGGAACAAAGCAAGATTGGTCTGTAAAGGCTATGCTCAAATAGAAGGACTGGATTTTGATGAAACATTTGCACCCGTAGAAAGCTTGGAAGCTATCAGAATATATCTTGCCTATGCTTGTCATAAAAGGTTTAAAGTCTATCAAATTCATTTCAAGTTATCTTTTCTAAATGGAGATTTAAATGAAGAAGTCTATATGGAACAACCAGAGGGTTTCGAACTGTTTGAATTTGTTATCTACTTCCACTGTTGTCTTATGAAGAAATTGGTTACCTCCCTCTTTTGCTTTCCATTTCTTCATCCCTTTGAGAGTTAAAAGAGAAAGTCCATAAAACGTTTCTCCTTGAAGTCAAGAGCTAATTTTGGTTGAATTATTATGCATACAGGGATAAACCCCCTCATACTTAACATTTTCCACAAGTTATTCCCGAATTCTCGGTCATTTTTCCATTAAATCCGCTCACTTCCCCCTGTTGCATAACCATTTTGGTTATATCTTCTTGATCAGTTGTTCTTGATCTGTGAGACCGTATATTCTAAGTTCTTAATCTATTGGAAACATATTTCCCTGTGGAGTTGTCAGTTTGTTGATGATTGAAATCGTAACGAGGAGCTTTACCCGCAAAGTATTGCTAAAGCCTATTATTTAAACTATGTTAATAAGATATAATAATAGTAGGTGGGACCCCCTTGTAGTTTGGAGGCTCGAATATAGTCATATCACATTTTTTATGTTGTTGTTCGATACTGCTTACAAGGTCTTATATGGTTGATGATGCAGTCTTGGATTCATTTTTTTTGGCATAATAACAGGTGGATGGTGCATGTTATGGATGTTCTATTTTTCAAAGATTAATTTTATGTATGATTGGAATATATATTACAATTGTTACGATTGATTATATCACCGAGATTATTACCTGGCCACACCTACACAAGACATAGGTTAGTAACAACATAACGAAAAAGAAATGGGAAAGAGACTTATAAAAAATTCCAAAGAAAGGACCTATACTATGCCATGTTAGAATTTATGTGCAATTTAAATGAAACAAGTTAGTGTTAATCCTAACTACAAATGGTTAGTGGCTATGTGATTTGTATTTGAGTTGTATTCAACACATTTGATATATGGTATGGTATGGTTTTGGCAATGGTTAATAAAGATTTTTGGGTGGTGCATTTGGAAAGCCATATGGTCGTAAGTTGAATGGTTGGAATTAATGGCATGGCTAATGTATTTATGGTTTCTATATGCCATGTACCTCAAAGTTGAATGTAGAGGAAGATGGAAGTGACGTGCAGTAAATGAAATTCACTCCATAGATCTCCCATCGAGCCGTAACCCTAGTATGTTTTTTGTTTCATTTGGTTTTGCTGGTGGTTAAGCTGTGAGATCCAACCCTAGAAGGAACTACTCGACAAACTCACCCTTTTTTTTTTAAATCTATTGGTTATGGGTATGGTTCTTTTCTCCCATCCATGAATTTCTCTCTATGTATGAACGGATGATGGATCAGTGATGCATTGGTTTGTGTTTTCCGGAGATTGGAAACTTTGCAAATGCATGGGAATGACTGTGTGGTTATGTGTTTTGAAAATAAAAGGATCGATTGGTTGAAGTTATGCATTCGTTGGTTGTCTATGTGGTGAAAACCCTGATGGATATTTGTTGTTTTAAGTGGTTTTCGGTATTTTGTTGGAGGGTTTCGCTCTGTTTAGCCTTGTTGGTTACTTCCTCATAGATATTGGTAACCATGTCCAGTTGTATTTAGACTGCTATGGGTTGTTATGTTTGTTTTTGAACTACCTTTTTGGTCACTATGTATTTTCCAAAGCCATGGTCGTGGGTTTATATTTGTGGTATTGGCATCAATGTATCTCATAAGTGGTTATAGGGAAGCCATTATGAAAATATTTATACTTTATGGTGTTTTGGTGATATAAGTTATACCTCGGGCTAGTATTCCCATGAAATTATTATCCATTTATTCGGTCTTTGATTTACACGAGGGTTATGCCTCTATGTTTTTTGGGTACCTGTTACTGTCCAGTGGGTAGTTGTTGCTCCTATGCATCATTGTCATACCCTACTCGACATTGAGCTATCACACAATTACACAGACCGATAGTTATAACAAGCCCTGTGGTTCCATCGTGCTTGTACTGAAGGGTCTCTGCCTATTGTTGATATGTTCGACTTCTAGTCTCTCTATGCTTTGATGACCAAGAACACTCTTGATTATTTCTGACAGAGCTCGATTTTGATAATCCCCAACTGTTTTCACTCTCGTAGGGAATCTTGTTGACTTCCATAGTTTGGTTGAGTGGTTATGACAGTTTCTTTGAATAATTATATTAAACTCGTTGGATTGAGTTGGTTGGAAAGTTGTGATTGGGGATGAGAATTGGTATACAGTCAAGGGGTTGCTTCCTTTTGTTATGACAATGGCATTGATAACCTATCTCTTTTTATTTGATTAAATTGGTTGATTGGGAGTCAGTGGTAATGTGCAGTCAATGGTCATCTCTTCTAGTCATGCTTTTGATTGATGTGTTCTTATATCTTGGTGTCAATTGGGAATTGGTGATTTTTGTGTGTTATTATCCCCGATCGAGATTATTGCAAATTATGGAAAGTGGTGACTGTGATTTTGTTGTTTACTGTGTATGTATTATGGAGGCATTGTGCATGTTCTAATTAATTGCACCATCGGTGCTGAAGATTGAGATTTTGTATTATGGTTGCATTGCAAGTTTTATTAGTTGATGTAATAAAAGGCATGAAATCGGGAATTTGTTTTAAAAAAAGTTTGTTCAATCTGGAAAAAATACCCGTGTATATGTTTTATTTGGGCGAATTGTGAATTATGGATAGTGGTTGATATTTTATAGTGATATATGATGGATAACGATGGAGAAATGTGACTGTGTCTTTCTTTTGATTTTGTTTAAATGAAAGGAAAATAAATGAAAGAAACCAACTATTCTCTTAACAGGACTGTTGAAAGGCATAATGATTCTGAGTATAATTTAGACTATGTTAATTGAGAATTCTGGAAGAAATTGGGTGTGGGATAGTGAATATTTTTTGACACATAGTAATTGTTTAATTGGTATTGGAATCTTTTGTATTGAATACCGAGTTGTTTTTATGGATTACTTGATTTGTTTTATGAACAATATTCTCTTTTTCCCTACCATTCTCTCACCGTTTTGCACATTATAAGTCTCCTCACCTTCAGATATTCACTATCCACTCCCCATTCTTAAAATTAAATTATAGTTAAGTTAAACTATGTATTATGACAACTAAAGGATGGCACAAGGATGAATTACAATGTTTTATTCTTGGATGTATGATGCAGTTGATTGTTTTATGATTTGTTGAGAAGTAATCATGATCTATCCCCCTTCATTTTAAATTTTTTTGCTCAATACAATCCCTCACATATCCCAGAACCCTTATTCACCCACTTCTCGTTGACAAGTGTTAAAGGATTTGTATGGATTGGATTTAATGAGTCCGATGTCTTGTTGATCCAAAATTTGTTTCATATTTAAAAGAGATGTCATGTATGGTTGTTGAAAAAACTATTTGCTAATCAATAATGAATATAGGAATGAGATTTTTAAGTAGAGGTAGCCATGGTCAGGGTAAGAGAGGAAGAGGAAATTGGAACAGGGGCACTAGAAGACCAAGGTTTTCTATACATTTTGATGCAGAATCGCAAGAGTTAAGCCAACTATTTCAAGTTGGATTTTTTAACTGGATTGGGCAAGGAGTGGTCCAACCTAGGCCAGAAAAGCCTTCCTTTCGAACCCCACATGTCCCTGGTATCCTAGTGCCCCCTCATGTCTAACTACAACCTGAAGTCCTTGAAAACAATGGATGGAAAGAGATTGTCCACCCAGTAGTCTCCCAACATCATGGTTGGCCTAACTTGTCTCTTTCTGCTCCTCCACTTATTAATAAAATTGTCCAACATGCCCCTGTCCACTCACTAGCACAGCCTTTCCATGCAAGAAAAATCTTGAAAGTCGAGGACTGCCATGATCCTGACAAAGGAAAAGAAACTGCTACACACTCCTCACCCTCAAATGACTCTGCTAAATCTGTGTCCTCCCGCATGCATTTGAGAGATGATTTCTCTCATGTGATCAGTAAGATTGGGCCTAAAGGCTCCACATAGCCTAAGGAAAATTTAGAGATATCAAAAGGTGATAGCAACAATAAAGGAAAGATTTCCTCCTAGAGTGGAAAATATGGTTTTTAAGTGTTTTTATTTATTGATTGTTGAGAACAGTTGACTTATGAAATTTTGGATAACACACAATTTTTGGATATATGGATAATATATTTTTGGAAATAATTTCAATTATAATTGATATAAATTGTCAAATTTTGAGAGTGATGATGGGAGCCACAAGGAGGGATGTGTTTGATTGATTAACTAGTTGTGTTATGTTTGTTAAAGAACCAAAGGGAGTCACAAAGGGTCCCACCTACTAGTTATTATTTATTAAAAACCCTTATTATGATTTTATTACTTTTCCCCCTTAACTAAAAAGTTGGTTGAGATTTAGTTAACCTAACTAAAGAGACAGTTTAACTACTTCAACTAATTATTATTGCTTAAAGGAAAAGGGAAAAGGAGGAACAAGAGGAGAATAAAAGGAGAATCATACTAAGGTCTACTCTTTGAGTTTTATTGAGATAATTCATTTTTAATTCATTCTTTAATTCATTGAAAGCCCAATTCTCTTTTATGATAGCAGGGTCCTATTATAGAAAACAAGATTCACGACTGAATTACATCATTCAGACACTTGTTTTTCAAAGGTGTTGATCTATCTTTAATAGTCTGTGTAGACTTGTCTATTTGTGAATTAAATTTCATGAATGATAAAGGCTATTGTGCAGAGTCGAGTGGGAAACAATCTGTGGCAAGTTGATCCATCTTTTAAAGTTTAGTTTGTTACTTTCTTTCAGAAGTCCTTTTTCATGGTTTTCATTGGGGACATCTAAGTTTGACTTTCGTCCAAACTTCCTCAGGGAATTTTGTAAAGAGAATGACTATTTTGATAAATTGAAATGGAATAAACGATTTCTTTATATCACATCTATTTTGATTATTGACTTGGTGTTTTTACTTATTTATCTATATTTATTTCAGCATCTATTATATTCAGAAAATTAAATAAATATTGAATTTTTAATCAAACTTTCATTTATAAAAACATTAGCTTGAGAACTCGTAATCAATACTTGTGGATTAGGAAACACATTTTGATGGTTATAAACATAGGGTGATATTCCCATCTATATTTCTTTAGCCAAGTAAGATCTGAAAATTCTTGAGTAAGATCATTTCATATATTTTCCTCAACACACTCCAGGAGATACGTCAACCCAGAAGAATTAGAATAATGAAGTGGCACCTTTCTAGAGAATAAGTTAGCCCAGTCTAGTGTCTAGGAAGACTATAAATAGAGGACATATTGGCTCATTTATTCAATCACTAACACTCTATCATCCAACCAAAATAAACATGCAAGTTTGGAAAAGGTGACACAACAACTGTAGTGATTGTGTTTCTTCTTGTTCAGTCTTTTGGTATCTCTCTCTTATGCACTACTCCTTGAGGAGGTGCACTATCTTGGTATAGTGGTGTTTTTGCAGCTATGGTGGTGTTTCTAGTTTTTCTAGCCTTGAGCTAGGGTTTATTTGTTTGGACTTTCTTGTGAATGAAATCTATCTAAGAAAGGTTGTTGGGTTTTTTCCCCATTTGGGGTTTTCCTAGGATAAATCTCTTGTGTTGTTTCTGTCTCTTGTTTATGATACTACTTCTCAATACAATATATATATATATATATATGGTAATGGTAATGAACTAAAAGAACACTAGTAACACTAATGCTCTGTAAACAAGAAAAATATAAAAAAATAGGTGGTGGAGGAATAGGTGTTGCTTGCTCATCTGGGTGAGGTGAAGGAGGATGAGGAGGATGTGGTGAAGTATCATGGACACCCTCATCCATTTATGGGGTATTGGATGAAGGGGTATTGGATGAACAGGTACTAGAAGAAGAGTGTGTATCATCAACAACCCTCCTCGCTGGTAGTAGCCCAGTAGCTCTGACGATATGATGCATAAGAGAAATCATATCATGCAGAATCTCCCTCCAAGGATTCAAGAGAATAGGATCTTCCCTAATGTCTTGCATAAACATAGGGAAGACTCCCACCTAAACCAAAAGTGCACAGATTGGGTCTCCCAACTCCAACCTGAATCTAGTATCCAACCTACGGTGCATGGTGGGTATCTCCACTAGAGGAACTTGACCTACCACAACCTCAGAGATATCCTCATCCACATCTAGTGGGGGAGGAGATACATCCCCAAGGAATGTACCAATATCTTCGAAATATATATAACAAAACAATAATTAGATAGCTTCATTAAAAAATTTAATAAAACAAGTTAAAGAATGTGTTAGAATTAATGTTATTCTAATTAAGTAAGACAATAAAATGAAACTAGATTAATTTAAACAAAACACTAATATTACCTATAACATATAGTGTGAAGAGGATGTTTGGACATCCTCTCCAATCCAACCCCACTTAAGGACATGACACCATCATGAACATGTGATTGGCCTCAGTGGCTAGTATCCCCATTGTGTTAGTGGAAATCCTGGCTAGAAACTTTGGTTGGCCCCTCTTGGGCATCATCTCACCCCACATGTGCATATGCACCCGATTCATTGACCTAGAATGCCAAATGAAAAAATTAGGCCTCATTTCTACCTCTCAAAAAATAAACAAAACAACTCTGAAGCGAAAGGGAAATTTGTCCTCCCATGTATCATAGCATGACATGTATCTAAATCTATACAAAACTGCCGCAAGAAAATGACATACCATCTAATACATCATGGCCTCTATACCAAAGAATCAACATAATACAAAAGACAAAAATAATTGATTTCCCATCATTGGTAAAGTGTGCAATGGTCGTCACTAACAATGAGAGGAACCTAACCTCCTCTGCACTAAAAGAAGTGATATGTAGTTTTCCACTAGACACCTAAATTAAGCTAGAGAAAGTAAATCAACCCTAATATATCTCTAAGAGTACATGAGTTGAATCTCTGTTGTACACCGACTGTGACATCAGGGAACTGGGGAAAATCCTCCCCGCCTAAATAGACCCGTGATAAAATATATATCCTCCTAAGTGGCCTGGTACCACTGATCAAGACCGACACAAGAATCATGTCGATGGACATCCCATCGACGAATCAGCTTCAACAAGAACCTAGAGTTCCATTTCAAGGATGTAGCATCCTCATAGTACTTCAAGAGTCCTACATTCCTCAAGAGGACTTGGGTCATTGCAATAATAGGGATAGGGTACAAATCTCTCTCTCTCTCTCCCTTGCCTCCCAATCTAGTACAACATTGTATAGGTCAACCCTCTGCTCCTTTTTCTACTACTTATCTCTATGTTGACATCTCTGCATGATTAATATATAAAATACATCAGCCTCATACATAAAACATAAAAAAAAGGTAAAAAAGAAATTTATTTATAAATACAGAAAAATAGCTTTCTTAAAAAAATAAGTAAATTTCATCAATGGTGGCCCAAAAAATAGGCAAGCACCACCAATGATGCGTATATTACTTGTGAGCATCGTCTATGGTGTGCACATGTAACATAAGACACCATATAAAAAAATTTATATTATTTTATGAGGTGCGTTTTATAACCTTAGTGCACCAGTTCGTTAAGCTTAACCAACGCGCCGCCTAAAATAATAAAAACTTAAAATCCTAAAGCACTGTAAAACCATTTTAAAAAAAATTGTTACTTTGGTGCGTAGCCTTTCCCAACATGCACCAATGTGTTATAGGAAAGGTGATACACCACACCCATATTTTTTTAAAAATTGATAGTTATGGTACTTTGTTATTTAGGATCTAATTTTTTACAGTGGTGTGTTGGGTAATCATTAACGCACCGGTGCGTAAGTTTACCAACGCACCTCATAAAATAATATATCTCATTTATGCGGTGCATTTTTTAATGTAATGCCCGATGCGTTAAAGTTTACCCAACGCACCAATGCATTCGAGTTTAGAAATGCACCGCCAAAAAAAATAGGCATGGTGTTTTGGTGCACCCTGTAAATTTTCAGGGTGCATCATCCACGGTGCTAAACAAATGACGCGAACGCACCATGCATAATGTTTTTTTTAAACAATGGAAATTTAATTGAATTTTTAATTTTAATCTTCTAAAATTTTAATTTATAAAAAAATAAATACATTACCTCGACATTTCCTCATCAGGGAGGCATGGTTTCCACGTAGTCCAAAAAACTAAATTTTCCCACCATTTGGAAAAATCTAAAAGCCATGCACTAAGCAATGGATGGAAGGAAGGAAATAAAGGGAAGAACCGATGGTAGGGTGCTTTAGAGAGGAGAAAGTTTCACTAGTGCTTGAGATATATACAACACTGAAAAGGGTAAAAATGAATTTTATGGCTAGTAATTGATTTTTTTATTTAACCCTATTAGAGTGCGCTCATTTATTAGATGCATCAGTGCATCAATATTTAAGTATCACACTGGAGTATATATTTTTTAAAATAAACCTACCATGGTGCATCAGTTTTTAGAGCAACGGTGCACACCGGTGCGTCGGTATTTAAGTAGCGCACCATAGAATATTTTGTTGAAATAACCCTACCACGATGCACCATTGTTTAGAGCATTGGTGCATCCATAATAGAAAACGCACTGGTGCATTATGTATTTATAAAAGGACTGTAAAAAAACATCCACTAAAACATTCACCCACTCTCCTCTACTAGTGTCCTCCACTATAAATGGACTTTTGGGCTATTTTTATAGGGGCTTCCAAAAAAGCCTCTTCTAGAGGGTCTTTTCCTCATAGTGATAATTGGTAATAGTAAAAGGAGAGAAGGTAGGTACGTTGTATTTATGTACTAGTAATGTTGACTCTTCTATATATTTAGATTCTACATGAGAGGATACAACATTGTGGCATTGTAGGCTTGGGCAGATGAGTGAGAAGGGGATGTATATACTCCACAAAAGTAATTTGTTGTCATATCTTAAACAAGTTGATTTGGATTTCTGTGAGCACTTTGTTTATGGAAAACAAAAGAGAGTCATATTCTTAGAGTCGGAAAGGAAAAGAAGATTAAAATGTTAGAGCTCATGCATATAGACGTATGGGGACTAAATCAGGTATCATCTCTTGGTGTCTCTTGTTATTATGTTACTTTTATTGATGATGCAACTAGGAAAACTTGGGTTTATTGAATTTGATAAAAATCTGATGTTTTTTATACTTTTAAGAAATGGAAAGATTCAATTGATTATGAGACATGAAAAAGGTTGAAGTGTCTCAGATCAGATGATGGAGGTGAATATTGCAACAAGGAGTTTGATAATTATTGTTCATACCATGGTATTCATAGAGATAATTGATGCAGGAGCATCACTTCACGTCATCATGTGCCAGCCAGCCAGCACGTTTCAACACGCATTCAATGAAGGAGGGAGGTACAACCCTCTCATTTTTCCAAAATTTGAATTTGAATTAAATGATTGTAAGGATGGTAGAGCCAAAGCCATGCCTTTGAGATTGTAGTAGTTAGATTCACCTTTAATGGCTGACAACAGGCTGAGATCTAGATTCGATTCGGACTAGACAACCATTGATTGTAATTCAATGTAATTAATGAGGGTAGGTAGCTTGGAGGGAAGATCTCGAGGAGCCCCTCTTTGTAAAAATATCTTTGGATATGATTTCAATTAGTGAGAATAAAAGAGAGGAGATAGAAAATAAAGGAGAGGAAGTTGATACTCCGTAGCAGTCTGAGCTTACCAAAATTGTAACAGGCATTCAGATTAATACAAAGAGTAGTTTTTCCTGTACATGAGTCTTTCTATGTTTATGCAATTGAATGTTTTATGTGTGTGTTCATTTCATATGATGTAGATGTATGTTAGATTCCATTTGTAGGGATAGATATATTTTCCTACATGTTTGTGAGGTTGTTGATTTCAGTTTGGTTCTTTGTGGCTTCATGCAAGGGGTTGCATGACAGAGTATTGAGGGCTATGTAAGCTAGTGCAAGAGTGCAATTCTGAGTTATGCAGAATTCGGAAAGAGACGTGCCAGGAGGGTGTGATAGAGGATCCATAGGCTCAAGTGTAACACCCTGTTTCCCCCAGTTTGTAAAAATAACTATACTGGCCAAGAACTGTGGCGAATTCAGAAATGTGAATGTATGTTGTGAATGGACCTTATGAAAAAGGTCGATGAATGTAAATAATATTATGAATATATATTGAAAGACTGCTAAGAGGGGATATGCTAAAAAAGAGACCATGATGGATGGATAAAGGTGGTGGAAGGCACCTGGAATGGTGGCGTTAACTTCCACCGAAAACCAGTACCGTATTTGGTCTTCATTGGCCCGGAGAACCAAGAGAAACTCGCTGGCCCAAAATTAATTACTCGCAGGTTGGTAGGTGGTTGGATCCTCATGCGTAATGAGGGGATGGGGGTAAACCTCCCATCCGTGGACCGTCCTGACACCTAACCAACGTGAGGGGGATTGCACCACACGCAACCTCGCAAGGGGAAAATGCGTGAGGAAGGAGCGAGAAGGGGGATGCAAGGGAAGAAAAAAGAGAACTCTGGAGATATGCAGAGGGAGTGATAGCGGAGAAGGGGGAGAATAACCCTCATTCTCAGTCACTGGAAAACTGAGACACAGTCTTGTAGCATCGTGGTCTCAGCTCGGGGGTGGCTAGTGGCAAATTCATTGGGAGTCGTTGAGCCTACGGTTGGGTGGAAACGAGCACCCCTCTCAACAGTTCCACTCATTTCTGGTGTTATTTTTGATAAGTGTTTTACATCTTGCACCTTGAAATTCATATGCTGACATATATGCTCATAGTCTGTGTAGTTTTATAAACGGTCTGAATATAAGACTTCCTGTGTAGTGTTTTGATTCTAAAATGGTGGTTGCATGCTTATAATGGAAGGGCCATGTATGGCTTATGTCTATAAATATATTTATATGTATATACACACATTGAATCAATTCAGAATTCAATTCGTTTATCAGGAAACCTATACCCTTATCCATATCGAGTGATACCCTGGATAAATCTCCCCATAGAGACACCTTTTCTTTTGAGAAGCTCAGAAGAGGTAGCACTTTGTGTGCAAAGACTCTGCAAAGGCACAGAAGTTGTAGAATCCCTTGAGGATTCGAAGAACAAGTATGGATCAACAGATGAAATCCTATCGGGAGATCTGTGGTCATTCACGACCATTAGATCAAAGGAATAAATGAGGGAGTTAAATGCCTCAACCCTTTTTCCTTTATCTTCGCGAGTAGCGAAGAAATCAGGACCGTAGATTCCCAAGGTCCATGAAAGAATCTGGACCGTGAATTCGTGTCCAGGTATCTTAGGAATGGCACAATGGAGAGACAGGTCTAAGCCATCAGATTTTGGTCTAAATAGCCGACAACTATTCGATCTGTCGAGAATTACACGAGGTTTAAACCTCATGCAAAGAGTAGCAGAGTGAGAGTTTCGAGAAGGAGATTGTATTGGGATATCGACGTTCGGGAGCTCGGGGATCCGGAGGAAGAGAGTCTGAGTACTTGACCTCAGAAATCATGACAAGGAGAAATTGATCTGAGTCGTTCGTCTGCAGGAGGACACGTGTTGCGAGATCCTCCCTATCGGGGATTCGGACATCAGGAGTCAGAAGAGGAAGTCTCTTGACCTTGCAAATGGTGAAGTCACGAGAGGATCCTGGACCATAGATCCCAGGGACACATCGGAGCCCTATAAGCCATCAATATAATCCTTTACTTAGGCAGAAGAGTGAACTCGACTACATCTCAAAGGTCCCGAAGACATCAGGACTGTCCATGTTGGAGGACAGGTGGCGGAGATCTATCCATTTCTCTTATCAGGGATTCGTAAGTTTGAAGGTGGAAGACCCGACTCTTGGAGTCACGAAGTCCCGAGTCATGAGATCGCGATGTGATCTGGGCCATTAATCAAAGAAGACAGGTGGAAAAGATCTATCCATTTCGCTTATCGAGGATTCATAAGTTTGAAGGTGGAAGACCCAACTCTTGGAGTCACGAAGTCCCGAGTCATGATATCGCGATGTGATCTGGGTCGTTAATCAAAGAGGACAGGTGGCGAAGATCTGTCCATTTCACATATTGGGGATTCACGGGATAAGAGCCTGAGAGCTCAACCCTTGGACTTACGAAGTCCCGAGTAGCAAGAACACGAGAAGCATAATAAATATTGCTTCTCGGGGGTTTGTGAAGGAGAGGTGCCAAGATTTGATGCTACAACTCATGAAGTGGCGAGTTGAGAGAAGTGTCAAAGAGAAGTCCCGAAGGAATCTGGATCGTCCATCAAGAGAGATGCGTGGTGAGCATTCAGAGCTCAGGGAAAGTTCTGAAATCCTGTGGACCACTGGATCCACACTATCAAGGGCCGTTGATCTCCTTCAAGGATACCCATACCGAAATTCAGATATTTGCATGGCATGGTTTTTGGAGATCATTGCATCTCGAACCCCCGGGCACCGAAATCCTGAAAGGATCCAAACCGTCGGATCAGGGGAGGTTTATAGCCATTGATCTCCTTTGGAGGGAAACTTGGGAGACTTCATGGATTTCAGATATTTGAATGGGAAAGGAAGAGGTTATGCATCGCAATTTCCTAAATCGTGAAGGGCCGGTAAGTTCCTTGCTGATTTAAGCATGGGGTCACAAAATGTGGTCACGAGGACAAGACCCAAACATGAATCTTGTACTCGCTAGCCCTTTCGGGGTTCGACGCTTCGTTGTGTTGGGGTTTGCAGAGTAGAAAGACTCGACACTCTGGTAGTGTTGAGCCTTGAAGAGTGAAAGGATGCCATGTTTTTTTGGCCTGTGGTTCCAACCCACGACCATAGGGAGGTGAATAGGGAAGAACTAGCTTGCACTAGGCCCCCATAGGACTTCGGGGATTTTGTCCCTTGAGGAAAAGCAAAAATTTTATTATGCCATAGTGGGTGTGTGAAAAATTGGTATCAGAGGATGGTTACAATACTTGGCCCTCTTGGGCCCATGAATTAATTGCGCAGAAGCTCCATTCAGAACACTCTTAAAAAGAGTAAACCCCCCTGTCTTAACCTTCCTAATCAAAAGACGAAGTTAAGAATGAAAAACCCCTATTGTGTGTGTGTAAACGTGAAAATATAAATTATGTACTAGTTGTAAATAAATATAAATATTGACTAATAACTAGCGTTTCTGCTTTTGCACACAAGCGACAAATCAACCACGGGAAATTATCAACGCATAGTATGGTGACTCACCAAGAAGTGGGAGAAGGCTCCCATAATAGAGATGAAGAGTCTGATGAAACAAGGGCAGTAGGGACCCCTCCAAATCTAGCCAAGACCGTGAGGAGTATCATGTTCAAATTACAAAGATGGAAGGCTGACAATGAAAGGATGATGAAAGAACAAGAAAAGAAAACAGAAATTAACGTAGTTTTACTGTAGAGTTTATCCGATCTACAAAGACAAATGCAGCATGAACCTGAAACTCAGAAACATGGTCATATCAGTGGCCACACTAAGAGGAGCACCTTGAAAAAGGTCCACCACAGAGGTAAAGGACTGGTGGCGAGTGATTCCTCTAAGAAGGAAGCTGGCGATTCGGAAGGCTCTTCTAGCAGCAGGGCCAGTTCCTATTCCCAAAAGAAACAGAAGAAGCAAAAGCCTTCCAAAGGTAAAAAATTTGATGAATTCAGAAAGGCCAAACCACCCTCCTTCGATGATGAAATAAAGAAGGGAGAGGAAGTAGAGGCTTGGCTACTTGGATTAAAGAAGTATTTCAGAGTCCATGACTTTTCAGAAAATATGAAGGCCCAAGTGGCCACCTTCAACTTGAATGGAAAGGATTCCATTTGGTGGGAAGACCTTAATAATATGAAAGGGGTTCGATAAGAGGAATTGTCTTGGGAACGGTTTGAGAAATACTTCCAGAAGAAGTATTTGTCGGAAAAATATTTGACGAGAAGACAAAAGAGTTTTATGAACTCAAATTGGGGCAACTCACTATAGAGTAATATGTCAACAAATTCCTCGACTTGCTGAGATATCTGCCTTATATAAAAGAAGAAAAGGCAAATGTGCAGTGCTTCATCAGTGGGCTACCCAAGGAATACCAAAACTGAATTGAATTTGATGAGCCAAATACTCTAGAAGACACTATCTGAAAGGAAACCTGTTGTCATGGACAGTTTAGGCATCGAGCAGAACCTCACGAAGGATGGAAACAGAAGAATAGTTCAAGATTTCAAAAAAGGGGAATTAAATCCCCAGGGTTTAAGAACTACAAGAAGAACCCAAGAATGAAATTTCCAGCCTAGAGTATGCACTAGCAGAATTTTCCCTCCTTGAGAGAAAATAAAACTCCTGGACCTGTACCAGTAAAGATGGATAACCCAAAGAGAGAACCTTTGAAATGATGGGGTTGTGGAGAAGAACATCTCCTGAGAGACTGTCCACACAGACAAAAAAATAACCAGAGGATTTATAATGTCCAGGAAGCTACTATAGTCAATGATGTGGCCAGGAGTGTGTCGCAGATTTATGCAGCCTTGGATAATAACCAAGTTGACCATCAAGCTTCAGTGGTGGAGATAGAAGGTATGATCTCCAACCATATAGTGTCTATTTTTATTGACCCTGGTTCAAACTTGAGTTATATAGCCCCTAAAGCTATTGCAAAGTGTAAACTACAGCCATAAAAACAAACCAAGCCATGGTTGGTACAGTTAGCCACTGGCACCAAAAGAAGGGTAACAGAGGTCATACCAGCCTGCCGATTGATGTTGGGTGAATTTACCACCCAAGAAACCCTTAACGTATTACCCCTCAGATCGTACAATCTATTGATTGGTATGGACTAGCTAGCCGCCCATAAAGCTAGATAGGACTGTTGCCATAAAACCTTAGAATGTGTGACCAAAGAAAGAAAAAGGATGACCCTTCAAGGGATCCGAAAACCTGTCTTGGTGAGACAAATATCATCTCTGCAAATGAGAAAGTATTGTCGAAAGGGATGTCCCCTATATGCAATACAGGTGTCGGAAACCATAGAAGGTGACAAACCCAGCCTTAAAAACCATCCTACCCTGAGGGAATATAGAGATGTGTTTTGGGAAGAGGTACCGGGTCTACCTCTGAGAAGAGACATAGACTTCTCGATAGAACTCGCACTGGGAGTGGTGTCGATGTCTAGGACACCCTACCGGATGAACACACCCGAGTTAGTTGAACTCAAATTGCAATTAAAAGAAATGATGGATAAGGGTTATATTCGACCCAACGTGTCTCCATGGGGAGCGCCAGTCCTGTTTGTGAAAAAGAAGGATGACACCCTTAGACTATGTATATATTATAGACAACTCAATAAGGTAACCATAAATAACAAGTACCCCTTGCCCAGGATCGATGACTTGTTCGATCAATTGGGGGGTGCATCTATTTTTTCAAAGATTAATTTAAGGTCAGGATACCATCAAGTCCGAATCAAGGGTGAAGACATCCATAAAACTGCCTTCTGAACAAGGTATGGTCATTATGAGTTTGTGGTGGTGCCATTTGGGTTGACCAATGCCCCTGCCACTTTTATGTGCTTGTTGAACAATGTACTCAGCAAATTCCTGGACAATTTTGTACTTGTTTTTATTGACGATATATTAATATACTCCAAGAATAGAAAAGAGCATGAAGAGCATCTTAGCCTTGTACTACAAGTGCTAAGAGAACATCAACTCTATGCTAAATTCAACAAATGTGAATTCTTCTAGAAATAAATACGTTACTTAGGCCATGTTCTCTCCGAAGAAGGAGTAGCGATAGACCCTGGAAAAATCAGGTCTATCATGGAATGGCCTACCCCAAAGGATGTTTCAGACATCATATCCTTTATGGGATTAGAAGGATACTATAGGAGATTTATAAAATTATTTTCCAAGATTCGTTGTCCAATCAATACCCTCCAGAAGAAGGGGACAAAATTCCTATGGATGCAGAAATGGAAGAAAGATTTCAAACCCTGAAACATCTACTGACCCATGCACCCATGCTGAAGTTTGCCGATCCTGAAGCTGATTTCCTCGTGTGCACAAATGCCTATAGGGAATGTCTCGGAGGAGTCCTTATACAAGAAGGAAGCGTGATCTGCTATGAATCTCAAAAATTGAACGAGCATGAAGTCAACTATGTGACCCATGATCTAGAACTGGCTGTCATAGTGCATGCCTTAAAAATGTGGAGGCATTACCTCCTAGGAAGAAAAATTGTACTTATGATAGATCACTGTGGATTGCGATACCTTTTTGATCAACCAAAGCTCAATGCTAGACAAGCTAGGTGGATGGCCCTCCTTAGCGAGTTTGATTTCGAGATCAAACACATTAAAAGTAAGAAAACAGGGTGGTCGATGCCCTTAGCAAAAGTATGAAAACAAGTCACTTGGCATCAGTGAGCACCTGCGAGACAAATGTCAAAGAAAGAGTCAGAAATGTACAAAGGACAGATCCATTTGTTCAGACCGTGACCATGTACCTATAGAAAGAACCCACTAGAGTAAAATGAAGGCTATCAGATGATCGAAGGAGGTCTACTCACTTACAGAAACAGATTTTATATTCTAGCATGTGATGACTTGAAGAGGTTTATTATGGATGAACTACATAAAAGAACCTATACTGGTCATCCAGGATACCAGAAAATGGTCACTACCACCAGGAAACAATTTAATTGGCCTGGATTGAAGAAAGATGTAGCCGAGTACTTGGCCAAATGCATAGAATTCCAGCAGGTTAAAGCAGAACACCGACATCCAGCAGGGTTATTGCAACCTTTACCAATCCCAGAATGGAAATGGGAAACCATCTCCATGGATTTCATCACAGGATTACCAACTTCAACCAAAGAGAATGATGCCATTATGGTAGTGGTGGATAAATTGAGCAAGTCTTCTCATTTCATCCCTATCAAATAAACTTGCAAAGCAATAGATATCACCTAGGTATTCATTAAAGAGATATTCAGACTGCATGGTATGCCTAAAGAGATCGTGTCCGACATAGACACGAAATTTACTTCTAACTTTTGGAAATCACTGCTGACTGGTTTAGAGACCAAATTGTTGTTTAGCACTGCCTATCACCCCCAAACCGACGGACAGACAGAAAGAGTGAACCAAATATTAGAAGACATGTTAAGGATGCATGTAATGAATCAACCCAAGAAATGGGAAGACTACCTTCCACTGGTAGAATTCGCCTACAACAATGGCTACCAAGCATCCCTAAAGATGAGTTCCTTTGAGGTCCTCTATGGTAGGCCCTGTAATACTCCAGTCAACTGGAGTAATCCTGTAAACAGGGTATCTTTTGGGCCTGACATGTTAAAAGAAATGGAACAACAAGTGACTCAGATAAGACAAAATCTGAAGGTTGCTCAAAACCGACAGAAAAGTTATGCCGACCAAAAGAGAACTCTAAGAGAGTTCAAAACGGGAGACCATGTATATCTCAGAGTTAGGCCTAGGAAGAGTTCCCTGAAAATGGGAGCTTATGCCAAGTTGGTACATCAGTATTATGGATGCTTTGAGGTTCTAGATAGAGTGGGACCTGTAGCCTATCGGCTAGCACTTCCTCCCACAGTCAAAGAACATAATGTTTTCCATGTTTCATTATTGAAGAAATATGTACATGATGCTAATCATATAATTGATTGGTCTGTGATTCAGGTGGAACCAGAGGGAGAATTTCTACCAGAACCCCAATGCATACTAGACAGAAAGGAAACCCTGCTACGAAACTGAACCATTTCACAGGTCAAGGTGCAGTGGAGACATTTTGGCCTAGATGAGGCTACATGGGAAATGGAGGATGCCATGAAACAGGCATATCTGATTTTGTTTACATCTGTACATGCACGTCATGTCGATAGATAGAACATTGAGGACAATGTTCCTTTAAGGGGGAGGGAATTGTAACACCCTGTTTCTCCCAGTTTGTAAAAATAACTATACTGGCCAAGAACTATGGCGAATTCAAAAATGTGAATGTATGATGTGAATGGACCTTATGAAAAAGGTCGATGAATATAAATAATATTATGAATATATATTGCAAGACTGCTAAGAGGGGATATTCTAAAAAAGAGACCATGATGGTTGGATAAAGGTGGTGGAAGGCACCTGGAATGGTGGCGTTAACTTCCATCGAAAACCAATACTGTATTTGGTCTTCACTGGCCTGGAGAACCAAGAGCATCTCGCTGGCCCAAAATTTATTACTCACAGGTTGGTAGGTGGATGGATCCTCATGCGTAATGAGGGGATGGGGGTAAACCACCCATCTGTGGACCATCCTGACACCTGACCACCATGAGGGGGATCACACCACACACAACCTCGCAAGGGGAAAATGCATGAGGAAGGAGCGAGAAGGGGGGAACGAGGGAAGAAAAAAGAGAACTCTAGAGATATGCAGGGGAGTGATAGCAGAGAAGGGGGAGAGTAACCCTCATTCTCGATCATTGGCAAACCGAGACACAGTCTCACAGCATCGTGGTCTCAGCTTGGGGGTGGCTAGTGGAAAATCCATTGGGAGTCGCTGAGCCTATGGTTGGACGGAAACGAGCACCCCTCTCAGCAGTTGCACTCATTTCTGGTGTTATTTCTGATAAGTGTTTTACATCTTGCACCTTGAAATTCATATGTTGACATATAAGCTCATAGTCTGTTCAATTTTATAAATGGTCTGAGTATAAGACTTCCTGTGTAGTGTTTTGATTCTATAATGGTGGTTGCATGCTTATAATGGAAGGGCCACGTATGGATTATGTCTATAAATAGATTTATATGTATATACGCACATTGAATCAATTCAGAATTCAAGCCGTTTCTCAGGAAACCTATACCCTTATCCATCTCGGGTGATACCCAAGATAAATCTCTCCATAGAGACACCTTTTCTTTTGAGAAGCTCAGAAGAGGTAGCACTTTGTGTGCAAAGACTCTGTAAAGGTGCAGAAGTCGCAGAATCCCTTGAGGATTCGAACAAGTATGGATCAACGGATGAAATCCTGTCAGGAGATCTGCGGTCATTCATGACCATTAGATCGAAGGAATAAATGAGGGCATTAAATGCCTCAACCCTTTTTCCTTGATCTTCGCGAGTAGCGAAGAAATCGGGACCGTACATTCCCAAGGCCTGTGAAATAATATGGATCGTGAATTTGTGTCCAGGCAACTTAGGAATGGCACAATGGAGAGACAGGTTTGAGCCATTAGATCTTGGTATAAACAGTCAACAGCCATTGGATCTATCAAGAATTACATGAGGTTTAAACCTCATGTGAAGAGTAGCAGAGCGAGAGTTCCGAGAAGGAGAGTGTATCGGGATATCGACGTTCGAGAGCTTGAGGATCTGGAGGACGAGAGTCCGAGTACTCGACCTCATAAATCGTGACAAGGTGAAATAGATCTGAGCCATCCGTCTGTAGGAGGACATGTGTCGCGAGATCCTCCCTATCAGGGATTCAGACATCGGGAGTCAGAAGAGGAAGTCTCTTGACCTTGCAAATGGTGAAGTCGTGAGAGGATTCTGGACCATAGATCCTAGGGACCCATCAGAGCCCTATAAGTCGTCGATCTAATCCTTTACTTAGGAAGAAGAGTGAACTCGACTACATCCCAAAGGTCCTGAAGAAATCAGGACCATCCATGTTGGAGGACAGGTGGCGGAGATCTGTCCATTTCGCTTATCGGGGATTCGTAAGTTTGAAGGTGGAAGACCCGACTCTTGGAGTCATGAAGTCTCGATTCATGAGATCACGATGTGATCTGGGTCGTTAATCAAAGAGGATAGGTGGCAAAGATCTGTCCATTTTTCTTATGGGGGATTCGTAAGTTTGAAGGTGGAAGACCTGACTCTTGGAGTAATGAAGTCCTGAGTCACGAGATCACGATGTGATCTAGGCCGTTAATCAAAGAGGACAGGTGGCAGAGATCTGTCCATTTTGCATATCGGAGATTTGCGGGATAAGAGCCTGAGAGATCAACCCTTGGACTTGCAAAGTCCCAAGTAGCAAGAACGCGAGAAGGATAATAAATATCTCTTCTTGGGGGTTCGTGAAGGAGAGGTGCCAAGATTTGATGCTACAACTCGCGAAGTGGTGAGTTGCGAGAAGTGTCAAAGAGAATTCTCTAAGGAATCTGGACCATCCATCAAGAGAGATGCGTCGTGAGCAGTCAGAGCTCGGGGAAAGTTCTGAAATCCTGTGGACCACTAGATCCACACTATCAAGGGTCGTTGATCTCCTTCACGGATACCCATACCGAAATTCAGAGATTTGCATGGCATGGGTTTTTGGGATCATTGCATCTTGAACGCCCAGGCACCAAAATCTCGAAATGATCCAAACCGTTGGATCAGGGGAGGCTTACAACCGTTGATCTCCTTTGGATGGAAACTTGGGAGACTTCATGGATTTTGGAGATCTGAATGGGAAAGGAAGAGGTCATGCATTAGGATTTGAATGGGAAAGGAAGAGGTCAATTGGTAAGGTCCTTGCCGATTGAAGTGCAGGGTCACAAAATGTGGTAACGAGGACAAGACCCAAACAAGAATCTTGTACTCGCTAGCCCTTTCGGGGTTCGATGCTTCGCTGTGTTGGGGTTTGCAGAGTCGAAAGTCTCGAAAGTCTGGTAGTGTTGAGCCGCAAAGAGAAAAAGGACACCATGTTTGTTTGGCATGTGGTCCTAAACCATGACCATAGGGAGGTGAATAGGGAATAACTAGCTTGCGCTAGGCCCCCGTAGGACTTCAGGGATTCTGTCCCTTGAGGGAAAGAATTTTTTTTATTATGCCGTAGTGGGTGGGTGACATCAAGGGAGAAGCCTCAAGGTTGTTGAACACCTTGGAGGTGAGATTGTGCAGAGGAGGGCACAGAGAGAGAGAGATAAGACATAATCACTGAAGGTTCTGTAGAAGTTCTGCCAGGAGGGCATCAAGTGAGTGCATAGAGTGCACGAGAGATAAATATCTTTCGAGTTATGAGATAAGATAAGTGTCAAGGGAAGACCCTCATAGGGTTACTGAACACCCTGTAGGCTCAGCAAGGCATGCTTGAGCAAGAATTTGCAGAAGAGGGCATTTCCATCCCTTCAAGGAGAGAAAGGGGAAGATACCATTGAGGTCCAAGCAGTTGAATCTCAAGGAGGACAAGGACCTATGTAAGGAGTGCACTAGGCCAACTCTCAAGTGAAGTGTTGATAGACAGTTGTCTGAAGGCTTTTCAAGCACAAGGAGTGAGTGCAGGAAGAATTTGTTTCAAGTCCGAAGCTTAGGAGGTTAAGCGCAGGAGTTGTAATATCCCTCGGTCGAACCCAAATGTAAATATAATACAAGTATATTTAAGCTAGTGAGCTATTTAGAAATCATTTTTGTAATACACCTTTCATGGCATGGTGTGCACATATACAGCGCAGTAAAGGGATGTAATGTACACATTTCTGAATACCATGCATAGTAACTAAGTGAGTGCAATATTAAGGTCAGGGAACCTTTGTGTATAAAATATGCATTATAGGCTGGTGAGCCAGTATTATAAGTAAGAATGCTTATGTTTTGGTATTAGGTTAGAACGCCTAGATGTCAAGGGCTAATGCGCCTACTTTGT
The DNA here is from genome assembly GCA_010110895.2 of Picea sitchensis. Lineage (NCBI taxonomy): Eukaryota > Viridiplantae > Streptophyta > Pinopsida > Pinales > Pinaceae > Picea > Picea sitchensis. The sequence continues at coordinate 27,211 of SNQJ01S0047090.1, read as the reverse complement.
ACATGACTCATGATTAATATAAAATACATCATTGCGCACAAACCAACCATGATAAAATATATTGGGGACTGAACTTCACCAGTTAGGGAAAGGGAGGGCCAAATGTCAAGGGAATATTATATTAATATTCCAAAACTTAAAGTATGGATAATTTTATCCTAAGTTCTAAATTTGGGGACAAGTGGACAAAAGTAACTTCCAATATGACAAGTGTCAAGTTGGAGACATGCATTCATATCGTGGGGAAACTTAGCTCAGGGGGGATTATTCGGGAGGAGGACCTTACGAACGAAAAAAAGAGAGGGGGGGGGAACCATCGAACTGACCATCATTTTTTACAAAGAGTTCACAGTGATTCCAAAAACACACTTAGTTATCCAGTCAATGACTCCATGACCATTTCACTCATACATTTCGTTATCCTTGAGACAACCATTCCACCTTTATGAAACCTATTTCCCCATCCCTTTTGGTTGGTGTACCTGGTTAGCTTGGAGCGGGATTGAAGAAGCGGGTTCTCAGGCTCGTGAGCAGTTCTCTGGACAAGAGAATTATTGGGGATTGATTTCCATTGGTGCTAAACTGCAGCTACCGTTCTCTAAGACTTTCGGTCTGGCCTGTTGCTAAAGCCCTGGAAGGGAAGTGCAGCAACCGAGGGACTGTTGAGCAGAGAAGGGGCACACTTCCTTGGGTGGGACAGGCATGTGGGGAATGAGAGGTTGTAGGTTGTTAGTTGAGTAAGCACCTGAGACAAAGTCTTTCCTATTGTCCATGACCCTTAGCTTGGATAGGAATCCCTTTACCCTAGGTGGAGTTTAGTCCCATCTCGGGGGTGATTCACTATTGAGAGTGATGAAAAGTGTAATCTATGGTTGGGAGGTTCGTGGATGGTTTGTAAGCAGTTGGTGACAACCTTTCTAAGATAAGTACCAATTGTATGATATATGGATATGTTGTTTTGTTATTTACATGCCCATGTTATGATTTTATCATATATGTGACTATGAATGCTTATGTGCTTATGGGTAATTTTTTGTAAATGATGCATATTGATAATTATTGTTATTTGTAATATAAAATTCGTGTTACAGATAGTAATTGTTTGTTTATGTTAGATGTAAATATTCCATGAGCGTGTTGTATGTATATGTTTTAGTTGCATGCAGTCTAACAAGTAAATTTATGTCGCATTTCTTAGTTGACTACTGGGTATGCTATTGTATGTTCCACAGTATGGCAATGAAAGATGTTCCCTAGAGTAGCATGTCTCAACCTGATCGCTGGGAATTTTACCGAATGGCGTCAAAGTATGAGTGGTTTCTCTGGAGTGGCGTACCTCGACCTCAGGATGGTTGAGGGGGTCGTTACAGTATGGTATCAGAGCATCAGTTCAACACTAAGATTGGATGGACCAGAAGGGTGCAATCAAAGTGAATATTCACAGAAAAGTAACTTCGAAGTGACTAGAATTAGAGTCATAGGGTGTCCTTGGACAAGGTTGGCATACTGGTGTGTGTGGTAAATTAAGCACCGCACGGGAAACCGTGGCATGCCAGTGTGTGCGGTAAATTGTGGTTCCACGTGGAATATTATTATGTGTAGATGCACACGTTGAAATTATCCTTGCGCGGTAAGCACACACATAGTACGGTGCACATGGGGTGCGCAAGTATTGCTTAACGTAGAGGTGTTTTGTTGGTATGTGCATAAGTATGAGTATAAGTTGTTTCGCGATAGTGTATTCATTAGTGTGCACATATATTTGAGCGCGAAGGAATATTTTAAACTTGACATGGTGCATTCATAGGAAAAAAATGCATGTGGAATATCAGTGTGCAGTATCAAAACTGTGCGCAGTGGATATTGGCACACAACGCCAGAATAGTGCGTGTAAGTAGTCGGTACGACGAAGAAGAAATACACAATAGATTTAGGTGTGTGGAGAAGCATTTACCTTGCAATATTGCTATGCATGATAATATAAATGAACAGGTCAAGTTAATGCGCATGAAGTCGCTTGGAAGGCGAGGAGTCTGAGTTTAAATTGCATAATAATAAAATAAAAATAAACACATAACCTCATTGAAGCATTAATTAAAAAGAATTCTGAATTTTAATTTCTTTCGATTTAGACAGATGAAAATAAAATATAAGATTACAAGAAAAAAAAACTTATTATAAAAGAAAACAAGGGTCATAACATCACCAAATAGAAATTGTAATACAACGGTCTAAAATCCGTTTATGTATTTATATAATCATATTAATCACAAAATTACAAAAGGGTGATGACAGCAGTTAGCCTGTTGTAAAAAGGGTCATTGAAGAAGAAGCCTATCATCTCTGGTACTCTTTACCTCCGCTACCGAATGCTCAAAATTCACTGAGACATGCTATCTTAGTTGAAGACTTACTTCAACTTAGAGATCTCCGCCTTTAAAGAGGAGTCTAACTAGACCGTTTGATTTTCTCCAACACTTTCAGCTGCTTTAACCGTAGATTCCTCCTTCTTATGCCACTTACTCCTTTTCTTCTTAGTGGTTGTCCTGTTGATGACCAAATCCTTTATAGTGGGATTCAACCTGACTTCCAATCGTGAGTCTATAACCAGCTCTGTGTGGAACTTAGTTGCTAGAAGGTGCGCAAGGACCCTTTCCTCCTTATTCATAGGAAAGCCTTGCATGTTGCTCGAATAACTAGTCTCACTCGACTTAGATTTGTCCATGTATATCAGGTTGGGGACACCAAAATGTGTCTTTATAGAGAGAAGGAAGTCAAGCATCCCTAATATTACTACGGTTATGGATACGCAGATATATTCATACTTGGGGAGTGGTAATTATAGAACTCCATTTATGAAGCATAGGCATATTACGTACAAGAGCGTTGGGTTTCCATGCTCAGCCAATCCATTTTGAATGATTAACTTTTGAGTTCGTTACATGGCGGCGTTCAGCTGACGTCACATGGCTATGAAGTACTGAATGAATGGAGCAGGGTGAACTGACTAGTCGTCGCCCACTCCACGAGTGGTGGATTTGACATGTTGAGACATGTGATATCGCGTCTTGGCAAAAGTGGTTTCGAAAATACCACCTTATTGTGTAAGTGTATCTCGGAAGACACTGTGCATCAACATTCTCGAGACTTGGGTCTTATCTAGAATTTTCATGGTGATAACACTAGGAAACTGAGAGTGATAATGTTGATGTGTATGTTGAATCGAAATGGTGCATATTCTCATGAATTGTTGATTTGTTAGTCTGATTAGTTTCGATGGTTGTACGTTTTGAAGAATTAACAACAACTCGGTCAATAAAGACCAGTGCAGAGTCCATAGGAATGGAAGAGGCACAAGGGAATTATAGTCATCCAGAGAAGAGTAGAGGTATGGATGTCCATTTGGGCATGGAAGGAACAAATTCCAATGGACATAGAGAATAAAGGAATGAAGATATGAATATGGTTGAGACCATTAATAATTTGCAGAAGGATGTCCAAAGCCATAAAGCTAATAATGAAATGCTTATGAAATCCAAAGAGCAACAGGATGACTTCAACATGAATCTATTGAAAGGTTTGAATAGAATAGAGAAGAAATTGGTTAAGGGGAGTAACTCAAGTAGATCTGAGAGTCACAAATCTTCAGAGGAGAAGAGAGAATTAAAAAGTGCTAGTAGACATCACCATCATCCCCATAGACATTCCCATAAGAGAGTAGGCAACAACTCAAGTCTATCCCCTGTCAGAAGGTATAAGAGATCCGAGGTGGATGAGCTGCTAGGAGAAATGAATAAAATCAAACCTCCTACATTTGATGGTGAGCACAAGAAGGATGAAGATGTCGAAACATGGTTGCTAGGCATGAGGAAGTATTTTCAATTTCATAATTATTCTTCCCATGCTAAAGGTAGAATCTCTATCTATCAACTCAAAGGAAAGGCCTCCATGTGGTGGGATCAACTTGTGTAGGTACAACACATTGTAGAGAAAAGTGTTACTTGGAGAGAATTCAAGAAGTATTTTGAGAAGAAATATTTGACCAAGAGATACTAGGACAAGAAAATGAAAAAGTTCTTTGAACTTAATCTTGGAAGTACGACCATAGATGAATATGAAAGAAGGTTTCTGGAATTGTTGAAGTATGTCTCTTTCATTAAGGATGAGACATTCAAGATTCAACGGTACTTAAGTGGGTTGCCATCATTCATCAGTGACAAAATGCAGTATGATGATCCCAAGACATTAGAAGAAATCATAAGAAGAGATAAATGCTTATATGACCAGCAGAAAGAAAGAACAACTTTCCAAAAGGCTTGGGAAGACAATAAAAAATTCAAGATGGATCAGAGGAAGAAGGGAGCTAAGCCACCATTATTCAGAAATAATCCACAATGGCAGAAAATGCATAAGGAAACTAAAGTGATTGACACAGGGAGTCAAGGGCCAAGACAACCACCTATGCAATGTTGGGGTTGTAAAGGAGACCATACGTTTAGAGATTGTCCTCACATAGGCAAAAAAGGTAAGACTGTTCACAATGTACAATGAGCTGAGACAATAGAGGACATGGGTAGAAATGTGCCAAGGATTTATGCATCTCTGGACAACAAGAAAGCAGAGTATTGGTCCCACATGATTGAAGTGGAAGGTATGATCAACAACCAAACCCTTTCTATTTTAATTGATCCAGGATCTAGCCATAGTTATATAGACCCAAAGATGGTGGAAAGTTTGCATTTACCAAGAAGAAAGCATGGGAAATCCTGGTTGGTGTAACTGGCTACTAGAGCCAGAAGAAAAGTTAATGAGATGGTTAAGTCTTGCCTCATAGACATGAATGGACTAAATACTAGGGCATATTTTAACATCTTACTCTTAGGTTCCTATGACTGTTTAATTGGGATGGATTGGTTGGACCCACATTGTTCTCTATTGGATTGTCATAACAAGGCATTCACTTGCTTGGATGAAGAAGGGAACCAAAGGAAAGTGCAGGGAATTCCCAGGGCAGTAACCATTCGAGAAATTTTAGCATTACAACTGAAGAAATGTTATAGAAGAGGATGTCAAATATTTTCATCTCATATGGAGGAGACACCTAAAGATAATGTGCCAAATTTGGAGGATTATCCAATCCTGAAAGAATTTGAATATGTATTCAAGGAAATACCAGGACTACCCCCAAGGAGAGACATTGATTTCTCTATAGATTTGATGCCTAGAGCAATGCTAGTAACAAAGACTCCTTACAAGATGAGTACACCAGAATTGAAAGAGTTGCAAATGCAACTTAAATAAATTCTAAATAAGGGGTATATACGCCCAAGTGTATCACCTTGGGGTGCCCCAATCTTGCTTGTGAAAAAGAAATGTGGAACATTAATATTGTGCATTGACTTCAGACAATTGAATAAAGTGACTGTTAAGAACAAATATCCTCTACCAAGGATTGCTGATCTCTTTGATAAATTGAAGGATGCAAGGATATTTTCAAAGATAGATCTTAGATCAGGATACCATTAGTAAGAATTAAAGAAGAATATATTAGCAAGACTTCCTTCAGGACAAGGTATGGTCATTATCAGTTCACAGTAGTACCATTTGGATTGTCAAATGCACCAGTTGTTTTCATGTGCTTAATGAATGGTGTTTTCCGAGAGTATTTGGACAAGTTTGTCATTGTCTTTTTGGATGAAATTCTTATATATTCCAAGTCAGAGGAGGAGAATGAACATCATTTGAGGATGGTGTTGCAAGTATTAAGGGAACATCAATTGTATGACAAATTGAGCAAGTGCTCATTTTATCAGAAACAAATTCATTATTTTGGGCACATCATCTCAAAAGATGGGATAACAGTGGACCCTGAGAAGGTAGAAGCCATTAGAGAATGGTCAGCACCAAAGAATGTGACAGATGTCAAATCTTTCATGGGTCTTGCAGGTTACTACAGGAGATTAACTGGAGGATTCTTGAAGATAGCACGCCCAATCACTTCCTTGCAAAGGAAAGGTATGAAGTTTCAGTGGATGGTGGGTTGTGAAAGGAGTTTCCAACATTTGAAGAAATTATTGGCAAGTGCTCCAATACTAAGGATTGTAGACCCAAATGAAGATTTCATTGTATGCACAGATGCATGTAATGAAGGACTGGATGGAGTCCTCGGTCAAAATGGATTCATGATATGTTATGAATCAAGGAAGTTGAAGGAGCATGAAAGAAACTATGCCACTCATGATTTGGAGTTGGTAGCCATAGTGCATGCCTTGAGGAAATAGAGGCACTACCTCATGGGAAAGAGGTTTGAGCTAAGAACAGACCAAAATGGTTTGAAATATTTATTTGATCAGCCAAATCTAAATGCTAGACAAAGCAGATGGTTAGAATTTCTAAGCGAATTTGACTTTGATATAAAACATATCAAAGGTAAAGAAAATAAAGTGGTTGATGCACTCAGTAGGAGAGTGCATGAGCTTCACGCTACAACCATTAGCATGTATCAGAATAATGTTAAAAGAAAAATTATGGAGGTTGCAAATAAATATCTACAGTATAGAGAATTGGTAGCAATGCTACAACAAGGTAAGACACCATAGAAGATGGATATTTATAAGTTGGGAGTAGATGGAATACTGCTGCACAAGAAAATAATTTTTATACCAAATTTCCAGGGCTTGAAAATTATAATTTTTCATGAGATGCATAATTCTCCTTATGCAGGGCACCCTAGATATCATAAAACCATAAAAATGGTCAAGAGCCTATACTTTTGGCCAGGTATGAAGAGATAAATTGTAGAATACATCGCTAGGTGTATGGAGTGGCAGAAAGTTAAAACAGAGCATAGGCACCCAGCTATTACCCATGATTTTTGTCATCATGATGATGTATTGATGATGGTGTACTCAGGCTCTTCATTAGAACTTTCTCCTGAGAAAAGTTACCTTCATCTCTTTCCAGAAATCACATTTTTTTAGGAATGTTCGCAGGCTGCTAGTATATTTGCCTGCGAGAATGCATGATTCTCGTAGGCTGCCTTAAGCCAGTGTGCGAGAAGTTCACACTGTGATGAACTAATAGGGTGTGAACTCTTTCTAAAGAAGGGAAAAAGATGAATTCTCGAAGCTTCTAGACGGGAATCTTCTAGAAGGATGAGATGACATTCAAATGGTTATCCTAGTACTAGATTCTCAGATATTTTGGGATCATTCTTATCCAAGTAACTAATTCATTCTCTCCTATATATTGAGGGAATTCTCATGGAAAAAGTTAGAAGAAAGAAAGAAATCAAACAAAGAGAAGCAAGACTCATTGGAGAATTGGTGAAAGATTATGTGAAGGACTGAAGTTACAACAGCTAGGAAACTCCAACAAGTTTATCAAAGGTGATTGATTTTCTTCATGCAAGTGAGAAAGTGTGTGTGTCGGAGCCAAGGGCCATCGAAAGGAAGTTTGCGACATCAAGGCTCAGGTTGTAATCTTTACTTTCCATCAATATGCTACAATAATATGTCCCTTTCCCATAAAGCTAGTTCCACTTTATTATATAACTCCTTGATCATATACATAGATTAACTGTTGAATATATTGTGCTTTCTTCACTTCAGTTGGTTTGTGTTGTCTTGGTCTTGGCTGCACAAGAGTATTGGAGTGAAGTAGGAGAAACAAAGACCATAGGAAGAAATTATAAGGTATGTAACTTGTTCTTGCCTCCTAGTTCATTCAATAGTCAAAATCTGGGGAAAGAGTATTATTCTGTCTTGCTTTGTTCTAGATCCAGGTGGATCTAGGGAGATCGGTTTGTGTCAGCACTTACAGATTTATCCAATAACAAAATTGGAGACTCTGTTGGGGATAGAAACCATATATTCTAGGTTCGATCCCCAATGGAGTCGCC
>SNQJ01S0047090.1:0-19301 GCA_010110895.2 Picea sitchensis | reverse complement strand
CGACATATGAGTTTGAATCCATTCAAAGAAAATATCATCGTACTTGACGATCGGTCTTGCCATGTGTCGGACCATGAGCCGACACCATCTCAACATCCTTGGATCCCTGGGACCTGGTATGTTCCACTCAACCTGTAGTCTAAATACAAGGACCCTCTCAAGGAAGAAGGACACCATCAAAGATCCATATCCGAATTGCTTCAGGTCACCTCGCCTACATTTGGTTAATTGTTTTTTGATACTGCGAAGCACAGCATCTGCCGAGTTGAATACTCGAGGCTCAGTACACTCGATGGCGTATTGGAAGTAGCTCTGTAATGCCATATGAGGAGCATAACTCCCATCCATCCGAGCTATATTAAAAAGGATAGTGCAGAGGGTCAAGTCTTGTACCCCCCAGATAGCCACTTTTCCTTTTTTCCTCTCAGCCTCAGGAACGCAGTATTGATTGCAGTACTCACTCATCTTTAGCCCACCACCTCTACTATCGGTCAAGCTGACATAGTATCTGCATCGGGACAATCCAGTCAAAAATTATATGTCCTCAATGTCTATGGACAATGTGTGAGCTCCCACATGAAAAACCTGCTGATCTGGGTAGAACATACGCACTAGATACTCTAATAGTCCGACTTGGGCCCTCATGCCCAGGACACGAAAGTATTTTAAGAGCCCACAATCTCTCAAAGCAGCTATGGTAGGCAGATGGTTTTCGGCCATTGCATTATCCTCTTCATGTTCCCTTTCACGCCACTCAAGTACCATGGTGATGGACAATTATCTGCACAAGGAACACAATAAGAGGATTAATAACCTTTTTCATGCTTTGGAAATTTTCTTTGGGTTAAAGATTAAAAAAAAAATTGGGCTTTGCGGTTCTCACAGGTGACCCATGGAAATAGTGCGAGAGCGCCTCATTCTCGCAAGCCCCATATGGCCCTCCTGGGAGAATTGAAACGCGCTTGTAGGGCTTGAAAACTCAACTAAAAACTAAACTTTTAACCAATGAAATCACAAATTTCAACCATGAAAATGTCAAGGACGAAGAGCTTACCTTAATGTCGCAGACGACTCACTGAATGGTCTCTCGTAGCACCCACAAATTGATGCCAAACTTGGAGGGTAAAAGAGGGGTTTTTTGAGCTCAATAGTGGAAATGTAAAATGGTATGGTAAAAAAGAGTATTTACTTATTTTATTTACTTTTACTATATCATTTTGGGTTTTTTATAATTATTTATCAATGTCGCAGACAACTCACTGAATGGTCTCTCGTAGCACCCACAAATTGATGCCAAACTGGAGGGTAAAAGAGGGGTTTTTGAGCTCAATAGTGGAAATGTAAAATGGTATGGTAAAAGTATTTACTTATTTTATTTACTTACCATATCATTTTGGGTTTTTATAATTATTTATCAATTAAACCCTAATCACTAATGTTATGATGAGTGTAACTCTTCCAGGCATGATGACTTTGATGATCAAATATCGGGATATGGACATAGTTTTTATTTTTACATTGGGTGTTTCAATTGTTTTTTATGGTTTTTACATAAAACCTCGAAAGCATTGTTTTGCCCTTTCTTGCACTCGTGAAAAACATGAGAACGTGGTCGGCATACTTTTATCACTTTGGGATCAACAAGGTTATACTTAAAAGGAACCCCCGGAATCTCTTTAAGCTCTTTTCGACTCTCTAAACATGAAAAGAGATCACTCTCCAGCCACCTGCTATTTTCAATGGCCGACAGCATTTGAAATAAGCATCCGGTGATGATAATGATCTTTTTCGGTCTCGTCTGGACTATATTACGAAAAAGGAACCGAGAGAGTTCTTCTTAAGTGTTTTTTCAAAACTCTATAATTTGAAAACCTTCGAAGTTTTCTATCTCTCGACTCGTTAAACAAACATTGACGTATTCGCGGATGGGACCTAACCACTCCTTCTTAGGGTTCTTTAAATATAATTCGAGGGACTCGTCCGAAGGATTATCTTACATCAACAAGCATATGTTATCCTCCTCAAGATTGCGTAAAAATAAAGAGGTACTCGCCAGAAATGGTGGGGGAAAATTTGGGAAAGGGATATTTTTCATTTTCATATTGATTGGCAGTAAGTGTTGCTCTTGAACATGACACCCCCTATTCATCATTTGAAGTCAGTTTGGGAAATCCATTTGTCTCTCATTCGATTTACTACAAGGTTATTCTGTGTGTCGTCTTTGAGTCAATGTTATCGAATCATTGGTCGTTTCATTCATATGTTCAAGATAAGTCCATCTGAAACCTATATTGAGTCGGCCATCTGCAATTATCCATTCTCTCTGTGTCGGCCTTCCCTATGTCCAGTCCAATTTGCAAAATGCTCTGTTTCACCTTCAAACTCTATTACTCATTTCGTGCCATTGATGGGGGATAAATCAAGGCCCTCCTGTGACGAGTTTTGTTTCGTCGACTTCAGCTCATTATCCAGAATCAAGACTTAGAAATTATTTGGTACCTTGGAACTTGCATGCCTCAATGGCAGGTTCCTCGCTTTCGACAGTGGGTTTACATCATTGACCCCTGATCAAAAGATTCCATCAGATGTTCGACATCAACTCATTTACTCACACTCGATGGATTGTACTATAGTACCTTGGGAGTCATTGACATCAATGGTGATTTCCCTCGCACTTGTTAATGGTTTTATCAATGACCGGTAATCAAGTGGTTTCTACCATGTTAGACTTCAACACATGTAATCACATGGTTAGATTCGTACTTTGGACGATGAGATTGAAGACCCTAGATGTCATCTTTGTGATCCAGTTTGCGATGGAGTATGTATAATTTGCGACACATGGATCCACTGTGTATGTTTCATGGCTATGTCGTCTTGATTTGAAATTTCTCGCATAGATCCACAGTGTATTCTGGTGGCTATGTTATATTTTGACGGCATGGATCCACAGTGTATGATTGGTGGCCATGAATCATGTCTATAATGTCATCATTCTATGATCTGAGTATGGGAATGGCTACCTCAGAATTGGTATATATGATATTCAACAGATGCTTGGTTGTTCGCAGGTTTCCGATTAGATGTGCTCCTGGTTCTCGACACACACATGCAGCTTACAAAGTCTATCGGTTGTCACTGGTTCCAATCTCATACTTTGGGGGGCATTCTGTTACCCATGATTTTGGTCATCATGATGATGTATTGATGATGGTGTACTCAGGCTCTTCATTAGAACTTTCTCCTGAGAAAAGTTACCTTCATCTCTTTCCAGAAATCACATTTTTTTAGGAATGTTCACATGCTGCTAGTATATTTGCCTACGAGAATGCATGATTCTCATAGGCTGCCTTAAGCCATGGTGCAAGAAGTTCACACTTTGTTGAACTGCTAGGGTGTGAACTCTTTCTAAAGAAGGGAAAAAGATGAATTCTCGAATCTTCTAGAAGGGAATCTTCTAGAAGGATGATATGGCATTCAAATGGTTATCCTAGTACTGGATTCTTAGATATTTTGGGATCATTCTTATCCAAGTAACTAATTCATTCTCTCCTATATATTGAGGTAATTCTCATGGAAAAAGTTAGAAGAAAGAAAGCAAGCAAACAAAGAGAAGCAAGACTCATTGGAGAATTGGTGAAAGATTGTGTGAAGGACTGAAGTTACAGCAGCTAGGAAACTCCAACAAGTTTATCAAAGGTGATTGATTTTATTCATGCAAGTGAGCAAGTGTGTGTGTCGGAGCCAAGGGCCATCGAAAGGAAGTTTGTGACATCAAGGCTCAGGTTGTAATATTTACTTTCCATCAATATGATACAGTAATATGTCCCTTTCCCATAAAGCTAGTTCCACTTTATTGTATAACTCCTTGATCATATACATAGATTAACTGTTGAATAGATTATGCTTTCTTCACTTCGGTTGGTTTGTGTTCTCTTGGTCTTGGCTGCACAAGAGCATTGGAGCAAAGCAGGAGAAACAAAGACCATAGGAAGAAATTATAAGGTATGTAACTTGTTCTTGCCTCCTAGTTCATTCAATAGTCAAAATCTGGGGAAAGAGTATTATTCTATCTTGCTTTGTTCTAGATCTAGGTGGATCTAGGGAGATCGGTTTGTGTCAGAACTTACAGATTTATCCAATAACACCAGTAGGATTGATGCAACCTTTTCCCATTCCTGAATGGAAGTGGGAAGTGGTGACAATGGATTTTATTATGGGATTGCCTAGAAAAGGCAAGCTACATGATTCGATTATGGTAGTGGTGGACAAGATTACAAAATCTTCCCATTTTATTCCACTAAAAACTACTCACAAAGTAGTAGATGTTGCTCATATTTTCATGAAGGAAGTGGCACAATTGCACGAAATTCCTAAAACAATTGTATCTGACAGAGACCCTAAATTCACCTCAAATTTCTGGAAAGGATTGTTCAAAGGATTCAGAATGAATATGAAATTTAGTACATCTTATCATCTCGAGTCTTATGGATAGACAGAAAGAGTGAACAGGGTGATAGAAGATATGTTGAGAACGTATGTGATGGATAAACCATGAAAATGGGAAGACTACCTACACTTGGTAGAATTCTATTATAACAATGGGTATCAGGCATCATTGAAAATGAGCTCGTTTAAAGCACTTTACGGTAGGAGGTGCAATACTCCAGCAAGATGGGATAACCCCACTGATAGAACAGTAGTTGGGCTAGAATTGCTCAAGGAGATGGAGGACCAAATGTTAAAAATTAAGCAGAATTTAAAAGCTTCCCAAGACAGAAAGAAAAGTTATGCTGACAAAAACAAAATCCACAGAGAATTCAAAGTGGGTGATCATGTTTTCCTGAAAGTGAAAGATAACAGGAGGTCCTTGAAGATGGGAAGCTGCGCCAAGTTAGCAGCCAGATTTTGTGGACCATTTGAAATCCTAGGGAGGATTTGTACAGTTTCTTATATGATTGCATTGCCTGCATCTATGTCTGTTCATAATGTCTTCCATGTATTATTTCTAAAGAAATATATACCCGATGCTAATAATGTTATTGATTGGAATGTTATTCAGGTGGAGCAAGAAGGCGCTTTCCAAGTGCATCTGGTGTGCATCCTGGATCGAAAAATCAAACAACTCTGGCATCAAGCCATAGGGATTGTAAAGGTCCAATGGACCTGGTACAGACCTAAATATGCTACTTGGAAGCATGAGGATGAAATGTGGGCAGAATACCCGCATATTTTTGAAGAATTTTGAGAATTTTGTTGTATATGGGTACATGATACACTGAGGACAGTGCATAAATAAGGGGAGGGGATTGTAATATCCCTCGATCGAACCCAAATGTAAATATAATCCAAGTATATTTAATCTAGTGAGTTGTTTAGACATAATTTTTGTAATAAACCTTTCATGGCATGGTGCACACATATATTACACAATGAAGGCATGTAATGTACACATTTCTAAATACCGCGCGCAGTAACTAAGGTGCATGCAACCCTAAAGATAGAGGATACAATGTGCAGTAACTAAGTGCGTGCAATATTAAGGTCAGTGAACCTTTGTGTATAAAATATGCATTATAGGCTAGTGATCTAGTATTATAAGCTGAAATGCTTATGTTTTGGTATTAGGTCGGAATGCCTAGATGTCAAGGGCCAATGCGCCTACTTTGTACATGAATCATGATTAATATAAATACATCACTGCATGTAGACCAACCATGATAAAAGAGATGGGGGACTAAAATTCACCAGTTAGGGAAAGGGAGGGCCAAAATTCAAGGGAATATTATATTAATATTCCAGAACATAAAGTATCGATAATTTTATCCTAAGTTCTAAAGTTGGGGACAAGTGGAAAAAAGTAACTTTTGATATGACAAGTGTCAAGTTGGGGAAATGCATTCATATTGTGGAGAAACTTAGATTAGGGGGGATTAATCGAGAGGAGGACATTATGAATAAAAAATAGAGAGGTGGGGGGAACCATCAGACTGACCATCATTTTTGACAGAGAGTTGCTAGTGATTCCAAAAACACACTCAGTTATCTAGTCAATGACTCCATGACCATTTCACTCATACATTCCATTATCCTTGAGACATCCATTCCACCTTTCTGAAACCCGTTTCCCCATTCCTTTTGGTTGGTGTACCTGGTTAGCTTGGAGCGGGATTGAAGAAGTGGGTTATCAGACCTGTGAGAAGTTCTCTGGACGAGAGAATTGTTGGGGATTGATTTCTGTTGGTGCTAAACTGTAGCTACGACACTCTGAGACATCTGGTATGACCTGTTGTTGAAGCCCTGGAAGGGAAGTGGGGCAACCGAGGGACTATTGAGAAGAGAAGGGGCACACTTCCTTGGGTGGGACAGGCATGTGGGGAATGAGAGGTTGTAGGTTGTTAGTTGAGTAAGCACCTGAGACAGAGCCTTTCTTGTTGTCCATGAGCCTTAGCCTGGATAGAAATCCCTTTACCCTGGGTGGAGTTCAGTCCCAGCTCGAGGGTGATTCACTGTTGAGAGTGACGAACAGTGTAATCTATGGCTAGGAGGTTCGCGGATGGTCTGTAAGAAGTTGGTGACAACCTTTCTAAGATAAGTACCAATTGTATGATATATGGATATGTTGTTTTGTTATTTACATGCCCATGTTATGATTTTATCATATATGTGACTATGAATGCTTGTGTTCTTATGGGTAATTTTCTGTAAATGATGCATATCATTAATTACTATTATTTGTAATATAAAAGTCATGTTACAGATAGTAATTGTTTGTTTATGTTAGATGTAAATCTTTCGTGAGCATGTTGTATGTATATGTTTTAGTTGCATGTCATCTAAAGAGTATATTTAGGTGGCATTGCTTAGTTGACTATTGGGTATGCTACTTTATGTTCCACAGTATGGGAATGAAAGATGTTCCCTAGAGTAGCATGTCCCAGCCTGATGGCTAGGAATGTTACCAATTGGAATCAGAGCATGAGTGGTTTCTCTAGAGTGGCGTACTTCGGCCTCTGGATGGTCGAGGGGGTTGTTGCAGGAGTGGGTGTTGAGAGAGGACTTACTCTAAGTCTAGAAGCTCAGGAGGAATAGTGCCTTAGTGCATAGAGAAACAGAAAGGAAGGAGTGAAATATGAGGAAGAGAAGCACATATATCGTTAGATTAGTTGGAAGTTGAAGATATAGATCATTGAATCTATGTCCAGACACATAGAAATAATGCGAAGGAGAAGAGATCTAAATAGATGGTGGAGAGCCTTCAGGAGGAAGTGTTGAATAGTTGATAGTTATTGAATCAAGCAGAGTCACACTGAGGATAACAGTGGGACCATGAAGTTCTCAAATATCAAGAGGAGGAGCATCGACAACCATTAGATTAGTTGCGGAGGAGGAGATCTGGACCGTTGGAGCCTACGTCCAGACAACAAGACAAGAGCGTGCAAGCGATCAGATCTGAACCGTTAGATCGAGCATCAAGGACCGATAGTCATCAGATCCAGGAGAAGGTGCATGAGGTTTAACCCTCATAACAATAGAAGAGAGAGGACTCCTCAAAGTCTTGAAAGCATTGGGACCATCCATCTCAGACGATGCATGTCAACAGATCCACATTTCGGGGATTTGTTCACTGGGATTTCAAGAGTGAAGACTCCCCCAATTTCTCGAAAGGGAAGTCTCGAAAGAATCAGGACCGTCCATTGTGAAGGACGCGTGGCAGAGATCCAGAAGCCACCAAGATTTTGATCACCAGGAGTTGGGAGGTGAAGACTCTGCAAGAATCCCAAAAGCTAGAAAGTTGGGATTTAATCTAGACTGTTGGTTTACAGGAGAATAGGAGCTATCAGATAACAAAGGAGGAAGACCGTTGACCGTGGCCAGAGATTTCATATTTTAGGCGCTTTTGGGATTGGCGCTTGGTATCAGGATCCCCGGTATCATGAAATGTGACGCGCCCTAAAGATTGGCCTTGGGTCATAGGACAGGGTTGTATGGAGAAGGATAGGGGAGATGCTAGCAAGTGTTAGACCCCTTGTCAGGAATCACACTTTAGGATACCGGGAGATAGAGAGTGAAGGGAGACTCATATATCAGAGCCTGATTAAGGCCTGTGATCATGACGATGATCACTTGGAGGGGAAAGCTCGTGCTTAGTGCTTAAATTTTCACATGGAAGGTTTTCAATAAATAGGACCTATGGATGCATTTAAAGGGTTCGAGCAGGAGCCCAAAGAGCTATTTCGTCTCAGGAAGGAGAACAATCCAGAGACTAGGAGGTCGCGAACCCTTCTGAGGTAGGGAGTCTACATGAAGTGGTATCGTTGCATGAAGAGGAGAGCCAGCCAGTTGAGTAGCTAGATGAAGTAATTGAAGAAATCAGAAGGTTGATGTTGAGGTCAGTAGTAGAATCTATCAGAAGAGAGAAGTTGAGCAGAGGAAGACATGCAAGAGAAGCAGGGAAACAACAACAGTAGCAAGGCAGTGGAGCAGATGGACAACTCCAAAGAAATTTTAGGATCCAGGTGGATTTCAACAATGATGCTGGGAAGCTCATGAGCAGGAGATCATGAATTTTTCACAGAAGTGGAGTATGATGTAGGAGCATCGCTTCATGTCCGCATGCACCAACCATCCAACATGTTACAGTGCACATTCAATGAAGTAGGGAGGCACAACCCTCTCGTTTTTACAAAATTTGAATTTGAATTAAATGATTGTAAAGCTAGTAGAGCCAAATCCATGCCTTTGAGCATGTAGTAGTTAGAGTCACCTTTAATGGCTGACAACAAGATGAGATCTAGATCCAATTCAGACTAGACAACCATTGATTGTAATTCAATGTAATTAATGAGAGTAAGTAGCTTGGAGGGAAGAGCTCGAGGAGCCCCTCTTTGTAAAAATATCTTTGGATCTGACTTCAATTAGTGAGAACAGAAGATAGGAGATAGAAAAGAAAGGAGAAGAAGTCGAGACTCCGTAGGAGTCCGAGCTTACCTAGATTGTAACATGCATTTAGATTAATAGAAGGAGAAGTTTTTCCTTCACATGAGTCTTTGTGTGTTTATGCAATTGATTTTTTTTTGTGTGTGTTCATTTCATATGCTGTAGATGTATGTTAGTTTCCATATGCAGGGATAGATAGATTTTCCTACCTGTTTGTGAGGTTGTTGATTTCATTCTGCTTCTTTGTGTCTTCATGCTGGGAGTTACATGATAGAGTATTGAGGGCTCTATAAACCAGTGCAATACTGCACTTCTAAGTTTTGTGGAATTCAGACAAAGACATTCCAGGAGGGTGCGACAGAGGAATCATAGGCTCAAGGGAGAAGCCTCTAGGTTGTTGAAAACCTTGGAGGTGAGACTGTGCAGAGGAGGGAACAAAGAGAGAGAGATAAGACAAAATCACTGAAGGTTCTGTAGAAGCTCTTCCAGGAGGGCATCGAGTGAGTGCATAGAGTGCATGGGAGAGAAATCTCTTTTGAGTTATGAGATAAGGGAAGTATCAAGGGAAGACACTCACAGGGTTACTGAAAACCATGTAGGCTCAGCAAGGTGTGCTTGAGTAGGAAGTTGCATAAGAGGGAACTTCCATCCCTTCAAGGAGAGAAAGGGGAAGAGACCATTGAGGTTGAAGCAGTTGAAGCTCAAGGAGGAAAAATACCTGTGTAAGGAGTGCACTAGGCCAACACTCGAGTGAAGTGTTGATAGACAATCATCTGAAGGCTCGTCAAGCACAAGGAGTGAGTGCAGGAATAATTTGTTTCAAGTCCGAAGCTCAAGAGTTCGAGTGTAGGAGTGGGCGTCGAGAGAGGAATTACTCTAAGTCTTGAAGCTCAGGAGGAACAGTTCCTTAGTGCACATAGAAACAAAAAGGAAGGAGCGAAAGATGAGGAGGAGGAGCATAGTTGTCGTTATATTAGTTGCAGGATGAAGATCTGGATCATTGAATCTACGTCGAGAAGCATAGAAATAGTGCAAAGGAGAAGAGATCTAAATGGACGGTGGAGAGCCTTCAAGAGGAAGTGTTGAATAGCCGATAGTCATCGAATCAAGCAGAGTCGCATAGAGGATAACAGTGGGACCATGAAGTTCTCAAAGTTGAGGAGGAGGAGCATCGACAACTACTAGATCAGTTACGGAGGAGGAGATATGGACCATTGGAGCCTACATCCAGACAACAGGAGAAGAGTTTGCAAGGGATCAGATCTGAACCATCAGATCAAGCACCGAGGACCGATAGCCATTGGATCTGGAAGAAGGTGCATGAGGTTTAACCCTCATAATAGTAGAAGGGAGAGGACTCGTCAAAGTCCCTAAAGCATCGAGACCTTCCATCTCAGAGGACACGTGTTAAGAGATCCAAATTTCAGGGATTTTTTCACCAAGAGTTCGAGAGTGAACACTCTGTTATTGGATAAATCCGTAAGTGCAGACAAAAACCGATCTCCCTAGATCCACCTGGATCTAGAACAAAGCAAGACAGAATAATACTCTTTCCCTAGATTTTGACTATTGAATGAACTAGGAGGCAAGAACAAGTTACATACCTTATAATTGCTTCCTATGGTCTTTGTTTCTCCTGCTTCACTCCAGTGCTCTTGTGCAGTCAAGACCAAGACAACACAAACCAACCAAAGTGAAGAAAGCACAATCTATTCAACAGTCAATCTATGTATATGATCAAGGAGTTATACAATAAAGTGGAAATAACTTTATGGGAAAGGGACATATTACTGTATCATATTGATGGAAAGTAAAGATTACAACCTGAGCCTTGATGTTGCAAACTTCCTTTCGATGTCCCTTGACTCTGACACACACACTTTCTCACTTGCATGAAGAAGATCAACCACCTTTGATAAACTTGTTGGAGTTCTTAGTTGTTGTAGCATCAGTCCTTCACACAGTCCTTTACACTAATTCTCCAATGAATCTCTTTCTTGTTTGCTTCTAACCTTTTCCATGAGAATTCCCTCAATATATAGGAGAGAATGGATTAGTTACTTGGATAAGAATGATCCCAAAATATCAGGGAATCCAGTACTTAGATAACCATTCGAATGCCATCTCATCCTTCTAGAAGATTCCCTTCTAGAAGCTTCGAGAATTCATCTTTTTCCTTGCTTAAGAAAGAGTTCGCACCCTAGAAGTTCAACACAGTGTGAACTTCTCGCACCCTGGCTTAAAGCAGCATGTGAGAATCATGCATTATCGCAGGTAAATATACTAGCAGCCTGCGAACATTCCTCAAAAAATGTGATTTTAGGAAAGAGATGAAAGTAACTTTTCTCAGGAGAAAGTTATAATTGAGAGCCTGAGTACACCATCATCAATACATCATCATGATGACCAAAATCATGGGAAATAGAATAACCCCCAAAGTATGAGGTTGGAACCAGTGACAACCGATAGACTTTGTAAGTTGTATGTGTGTGTCGAGAACCAGGAGCACATCTAATTGGAAACCTGCAAACAACCAAGCATCTGCAGAATATCATATATACCAATTCTAAGGTAGGCATTCCCATACTCAGATCATAGACTGATGACACTAAAGACATGGGTCATGGCCACCAATCATACACTGTGGATCCATGCCGTCAAAATATAGCATAGCCACCGTAATACACTGTGGATCTATGCGAGAAATTGAAAATCAAGACGACATAGACACGAAACATACACAGTGGATCTATGTGTCACAAATTATACATACTCCATCGCAATCTGGATCACAAGGATGATAACCAGGGTCTTCAAATTCGTCGCCCAAAGTACGAATCTAACCATGTGATTACATGTGTTGAAGTCGAACATGGCATAAACCACTTGATTACCGGTCATTGACGTAACCATTAACCAGTGCGAGGAAAATCACCATTGATGTCAATGACTCCCAAGGTACCATGGTACAATCCATCGAGTGTGAATGAATGAGTTGAAGTCGAACATCCGATGGAATCTTTTGATCAGGGGTCAATGATGTAAACCCACTGTCAAAAGTGAGGAAACCTGCCATTGAGGCATGCAAGCTCTAAGGTACGAAATAATTTCTAAGTCTTGATTCTGGATAATGAGCTGAAGTCAACGGAACAAAACTCGTCACAGGAGGGCCTTGATGTATCCCCCATCAATGACATGAAATGAGTAACAGATTTTGAAGGTGAAACAAAGTATGATTTGAATTGGACTTGACACAGGGAAGGCCGACATGGAGAGAATGAATAACTGTAGATGGCCGACTCAATATAGGTTTCCAGATGGAATTCTCTTGAACATATGAATGACACAACCAATGATTTGGCATCATTGACTCAAAGACGACATAGGGAATGACCTTGTAGCAAATAGAATAAGAGACAAATGGATTTCCGAAACTAGCTTCAAATGATGAATAGGGGGTGTCATGTTCAAGATCGACACTTACTGCCAATCAATACGAAGATGAAACATATCCCTTTCCCAAATTTTCCCCCACCATTTCTGGCGAGTACCTCTTTATTTTTATGCAAGCTTGAGGAGGATAACATATGCTTGTTAATATAAGTTCATCCTTCGGACGAGACCCTCGGAGTATATTTAACGAACCCTAAGAAGGAGTGGTTCGGTCCCATCATGGGTCTGTTAATGTTTGTTTAACGAGTCCAGAGATAGAAAACTCAAAGGTTTTTCATGATTATAGAGTCTGGAAAAACACTTAAAAGAGAACTCTCTCAGTTCTTTTTTCGTAAGATAGTATGGATAAGATCGAAAAAGAGATAAATTATCGCTCACCAGACGCATACTTCAAATACTTTAGCGAGCGTGAAAATAGCAAGGTCGCTCGGTGATCTTTTCATGTTTAGAGAGTCTGAAAAGAGCTTAAAGAGGATTCCAGGGGGGTTCCTTTTTCGTATAACCTTGTTGAGCTCGAAAAAGTGATAAAAGTATGCTCGATCACGTTCTCATGTATTTACAAGCGTAAGAACGGACAAAAACGATGCTCGAGGTTTTATGTAAAAACCATAAAAAACAATCAAAAACACACGATAACCAAGAAAAACATGTCCATAACCCTGTACCGAATAATCAAAATCATCACACCTGCAAGAAATACACTCAACATAACATTTAGGGATTAGGGTTTAGTTGATAAATAATTAAAAACCCAAAATGATATAGTAAAAGTAAATAAAATGAATAAAAACTCTTTTTTACCACATCATTTTACATTTCCACTATTGAGCTCAAAAACCCCCTTTTTACCCTCCGAGTTTGGCGTCAATTTACGGGAGCTACAAGAGACCATTCAATGAGCCATCTGCAACATTAAGGTAAGCTCTTCATCCTTGACATTTTCATGGTTTAAATTTTTAATTTCATTGGTTAATTCTTCAGTTTCAAGTTGTTTTTTGAACCCTACATGCGCGTTGGCATTCTCGTAGGCAGCCCATACGGGGCCTGCGAGAATGATGCGTTCTCGCAGGTGAGCCTTAAGCCACCTGCGAAGTTCTCGCACTATGCTAATGGGGCACCTGCGAGAACCACAATGCCCAATTTTTTTTTAAATTTTTAGCCAATGAAAAAGATCCAGATCATGAAAAAAGTCAATAATCTTCCTTTTATGCTCCTTATGCAGATATTTGACTAGCAACATGGTGCTTGAGTGGCGTGAAAGGGAACATGAAGAGGATAATGCAATGGTCGAGAATCATCCTCCCACCATAGCTGCATTGAGAGATTGTGGGCTCTTGAAATAATTTCGCATCCCGGGCATGAGGGCCCAAGTCAGACTACTAGAGTACCTGGTCCGTATGTGGGACCCAGATCAGCAAGTTTTTCATGTGGGAGCTCACACACTATCCATAGACATCGATGAAATATACTTTTTGACAGGATTGTCTCGACGTGGATACTACGTCAGCCTGACCGGTAGTAGAGGTGGTGGGCTAAATATGAGTGAGTACTGCAATCAATACTGCGTTCCTGAGGCTGAGAGGCAGAAAGGAAAAGTGGTTATCTGGGGGGTACGAGACTTGACCCTCCGTACTATCCTTTTTACTATATCTTGGATGGCTTGGATTTCTGCTCCTCATATGGCATTATAGATCTACTTCCAGTACGCCATCGAGTGTACTGAGCCTCGAGTATTCAACTGGGCAGATGTTGTGCTTCGCAGTATAAAAAAACAATTAACTAAATGCAGACGTGGTAACCTGAAGAAATTCGGGTATGGATCTTTACTGGTGTCCTTCTTCCTTGAAAGGGTCCCTATATTTAGACTACAGGTTGAGTGGAACATACCGGGTCCCAGGGATCCAAGGATGTTGATATGGTGTCGACTCATGGCCCGACACGTAGCAGGACCGATCGTCAAGTACGACGATATCTTCTTTGACTGGCTTCAAACCCAGATGTTGATGGTCGATGACTACGCTTATGCCGGGTTGGATTTCCGAGGAGATCCGGATTTAGCACTACCAGAGGATACTCAGTGGGGTTACCTTGGTAAGAAGTACACGCATTTTCTCTTTTTAAATGTTTTTGAATTTTTATCATATTCAAATGTTTTTGTTTTTATATATTCATCCAAAGACTAATACAAAATTGTTTGTTGATAACATATATGTTGGACCATATAGACCTCCCGGCACTTCTCCCATCTAGCGGCGAGGAGAGGTAGTGGCAGCACCATAGTATGCTGAGGATTATCATGTGGTGGAATAGAATTTAGAGGTCCTGATAGCAGACATTCTAGATATGACTCTGGAAGAGGTTCCACGATGCGATCAACGTCATATTGTAGGGGTATCAGCAGCTATGAGTCAACTACTCCATAGGGTTGCTAGAGAAGTCATGTGTTATCGTGAATGTCATCCATGACGTCACTTTGTAGAAGCTATGAGCTTCAAATTTTGATATTTTGGTCTTCGGACAAACTTTTTTTTGTAAAAAACTCTTTTGATCATTATATATACATACAACTTCTACCGTTTACTTTATATTGTGTGAATTTTGATGTGTTTAATTTATAAATGGTTCAAATGTCTGTCCAATATATAATTAGCCAATGCATTTGTTAATGTATTAAGACATCTAGGAATATGTTGATATTCAATGTGATCAAAATAACGTTCCAAGAGGCGAATTCGCAAATACACCCGTAACAAAGTAGGACTTCGAATAGAGTAGATATTACTTAGCTGTAGTACTACAAGCTACGAGTCAAGTCGCACGAACAAATGACGAATTCCAAGCAAGATAGCATCAACCAATAATTCAATAATGGCACTATACTCTGCAATGTTATTGGTCGCACGGCCAAGGCACACACCTCGTAAAGATACAAGTTCATTTGTTGGGGCATAGATTTCCCATGCAGTAGATGCAAGGTTCCGAGTACTACGGCTAGCACCATCAGCAAAGCCAATATAGGGTAGCGAAGACTCCAACATCTGGAAATCAAACACAATGTCACATAAGGGCAAAGACCGGATAACATCAAAAGAAAACTATAGTAACACACACAAAGTATGATACATAAAATACAAGTGCTTGTGCACAAATAATTTATGCATAGTACTTCTTCAAGTACAACCCATTCCTGGGTTCACTCAAAGGGATACCATCGTAATCTACCAGCTCATATGCTCCTTTTTCCAAAACTCGGTGAACAATATAAGTACCTCACCACATGGGTTTGAATTTCCCATCTCCTAAAACATATTGATCCTGTTCATAGAGAAGAACAAGATCACCTTCAGAGAAAACACGAGGCTTGACATGCTTGTCATATTGTGCCTTGACACATTTTTTCTGGGCTTCTATTACTAGAGTGGCGTCACGTCGAGTTTCATCTAATCGCATTAGATACAATAGACGCTCTTCTTCAGTAGAAGTGTTGGGTAAGAGTTCGACAACTAGCTTCATAGAGGGTATCTCGCATTCTATCGAAAGAATGGCTTCCACACCATAGACTAACCGAAAAGGCGTAAACCCAGTAGCGGATTTGAAAGATGTCCGGTATGCCCACAATGCCAAAAACAACATTGTGTGCCAACTTGATTTATGAATTCCTATCATCCGTCGAAGAATAATTATAATAACTTTGTTGATTTCTTTGACTTGACAATTAGCTTGTGGATAATAGGGCATTGAGTTATCATGACGAAGACCTAACTTTTCCATAAGTTCCGACATCATAAAATTCCTAAAGTGACTACCGTGATCAATGAAGATAGCTTGGGGAACACCAAAATGAGCTATGACATGGTTAAAAAGAAACAATGTTGTAGTCTTTCTAGTATTATCAAATGTCGACATCACCTCGACCCATTTTGTAAAGTAATCAACAGCTACAATGATGTAACCATGCCCCCCGGCCGAGTTAGGGTGACATGTCATGAAATCGATGCCCCATTTTGCAAAGGGACCAACTGAGACTACAGGATGAAGAGGAGCAGGATGTGACCGAATTTTCTGATTGTAGGTCTGGGAGGCATGTCATTTCTGAACGACAGTAATGCATTCGTTGAACAAGGAAGGCCAAAAATAACCTGCACGTAAGATCTTCTGGGCAGTAGCATACCCAGACATATGACCACCACATGCTCTGGAATGGCAGTCATTCAGATATTTCTCGGCTTCATCAAACGTCAGACAACTTCGAAAAACAGAGTCAATTCCCCAACGGTAAAGAGTATCCCCGACGATAATGTATTGATGATCTTGATAGTGTATGCGACAACGTTCAGTACTAGACAAAGCAGGTCGGAAAGTCTAGGTTTGGAGATATATAATGATATCCCCATACCAAATATCGTCAGTGCTAATAAGGAAAAGAGATTCATCAGGTAATGAATCTACTGCTACATTTTCTGTGGCAGAGTGAGGAAAATCGCATATCAACTCAGCAAAAACTAAGGATTTCTTAGACGTGGTGTGATCGAATTCCAAGTCAAACTCCTGGAGTATGACAATCCATTTGGAGTATTTTCCCCCTAGCAATTGATGTGTCAAAATGTGTTGCATAGGGTTGCAATGGGAAATCAATGTAGTTTTCCTTGAGAGAATATAATGTCGGAAGCGTTGGACGACTTGAACGGCAGCTAAGGCCAGTTTTTCAACATGTTGATATTTGATT
This sequence comes from Picea sitchensis, assembly GCA_010110895.2. Taxonomy (NCBI): domain Eukaryota; kingdom Viridiplantae; phylum Streptophyta; class Pinopsida; order Pinales; family Pinaceae; genus Picea; species Picea sitchensis. Next base: position 2,182 of record SNQJ01S0047090.1, on the reverse strand, counting down.
TCAGTGGATGTGAGAGTTCGACTCAAGTAATAAATAACATGTTCATCGTGTGCATCATCCTCTTGGACTAGAACCATGCCAATAGTATACGTCGAGGCAGCAAGATAAAGAAAATAATCACGACTATAATCGAGAGGAAAGAGAAGTGGAGCTCGCGTGAGGGACAACTTCAAAGCTTCAAAATCATTGTTCGCAATGGTATCCCGAACGAACTCTGAATCTTTCTTTAAAAGTCGTGTAAAACCACGAGTTATCTCGGCGTAATTAGGGATGAAACGACAAAGAAAGTTTTCTTTCCCCTGCAAACTTTGCAACTGGCGCAATGTAGAAGGAGGAGGGAGATTAAGAATTGCCTCAAAGTTAATAGGATCCACCCTGATCCCTTGACGTGAAACGATAAAACCTAGAAGATGACCGGATTCTACGCAAAAAATGCATTTATGAGGATTCAAACGTATACGATAGAACCGACAGCGAACAAAAATAGCTCGGAGATGAGTGGGGTGATCGACTCGGTGCAAAGAATGAACTGGTAAATCATCCAAATAGGGTTGAACGATATGCTTTATATCATGAAAAGCATAAGACATAGCACGTTGAAACGTCGTACCAGCATTCTTAAGACCGAAGGGAAGTTTCCTATAGGCAAAAGTACCCAAAGGATAAATAAAAGTAGTCTTATGTTGGTCATCGGGAGCGATGTTAATTTGATTATAGCCAGAGAAACCATCCATGAGAGAGAAGATTTCACTTCCGGCACAGTCATCGACAATCTGGTCGACGAAAGGGGTTGGAAAGTTGTCTTTTGGACAGGCTTTGTTAATATCCCTATAATCAACACATACACGAATGCTGCCTCCTTTCTTATCAATCGAAATAGGATTGGAAACCCATTCTGTCAGAGCCATGGGATAAATAAAGCCAGCTTTTAGAAGTTTTTCAACTTCGAGCTTGATAGTTGCTGCTTTACGTGGGTGGACTGGATGAAGGCGTTGCCAGATAGGTTTAGCTCCGGGGTATGTCTTTATCTCATGTACAACAATTGCAGGGTCGATACCTAGCATTTCTTCATAGCTCCAGGCGAATATGTCACGAAACTCTTTAAACAGGGATGTATAGGTGACTATTTCGTCTGAAGAACACGAAGATCCAATGTGAACATTTTCAACTATTCTAGGTTTAATGGATATGTCAATGGGAACGTGGGTGAGATATTACTGAGGTTCCCTTCGGCAAACACATCATGTGCTATCTTGGGAATGGTCAAAATGACAACAATGGTGAATGGAGTCGAAATCCGTTGGTAGTTCTCAAGAGTGTGTTGTTCCAGAAAGAGTATGGAACGATGATGCCCATCGTCCCAAGGGGTATCTTCCATGACGGACATGATCATCTCGTCAGTGGGAAAAATAACATGAAAAGGATCGGGAGACAACTCATCAAGAGAGGGGGTAGAAGGTGTTGCCGATTGAATTTCCTGATAAGCAGACTCAACCGGACTTAACGACATGACGTCGCCGAAACGAGTATGATCTCCAGGGTCAGGGACTATCCAAGGGTCGGAAGACATAGGAAGTTCTTGAGGCATGGTGGAGATCATGTTGATAGAAGAAACTGGTGGGCGTGGAACATCAAGCGGTGGAATGGGAAAAGTACCCATTAACGAGGAGTCCTTTAAAAGGCCTACACCGACGTTCTCATAACCCGGCAGGGTTTTAGCAATAAATGACACGTTACCAGTACGGGTATCAGAATTGAAGAAGGCAATTTGGTCAATGGTAACGACCTTTCCTTGATGAGGGAAATTGACGACACGAAAAAGAGTTGACACAACGACGCGCATGGAATCAATCCAGCTATGGACAAGTAAAAGATTATAATCAAGAGGAGCATCAAAGACTTCCACTTCAACTTGAACCATCTTACCTTCTAGTGTTTTGTGATTCATTCAAGGGAGGAGAGTCGTCGATAACAGTTCAGCAAATGTTCTTGTCAGAGACAACAACTTGTATCTGGAACGCGAGTTGCGGGGGTAACCGTGGAATGTGATCATCCAAGTCAAAGAATATTAAATTCGTATCTATCGGGTCAATTCCACCTATAGCTTTCAACAGTGCCTTCCGTTGTGCAGGACAAGACTGAAGGACTTCAAGGGCTGACATCACTAAAGGTGCTTGGGCCA
>SNQJ01S0047089.1:48540-80120 GCA_010110895.2 Picea sitchensis | reverse complement strand
TGGAAAAGGGGACATATCCAAGGAACCATATGATGAAATTGTCAACTTATGCAAAAGATGTTCAAGGGGAGCTGCAAGAAACAAATCAAATAGCAGGGACACTACATTCTCTAGAATCCAAAAATCAGCCAATGGAGGAGCAATAAGAGCCAAGATAGGAAATTTGCTTGAAGATTTCATGACAGAAATGTTGAGCTCTTTTGCCTCACAAATGTTGAGCTCTTTCCCAATGCAATGTTATTTTAAAATGTAATCCAGGATTCTTAAATTGAACTATAAAGAATTGCAATAGGGAGATTGCTTTCCTGTGATTTAATTCAGAGCTTCAGTCTACTCCAGCAAGTATAGATAGAATGATTTTCTTTACTACAACACTAAGTGCTTTTGGAATTGAGCATATATAGTGTGTGGCTATCTTTGAAACAAAAGACTTCCCTGGGTTGATAATTTATGTTTCACTTGGTTGTTTGAAATTAATTAAGCAATTATAGTGACCAACAGCTATCAAAACCTAAGTTTTTCACACAAAACTCCTGAAGAATCAAACATTTCATGATCAATGCATCAACAACCTTGTTAGCATTTCTAGAAATGTGCTTTATAACAAAAGTAAAGTTCTGCATAAATTCAACCAATTTTTCATTCTTCTGGTTCAGTTTTTCTTGTCTGGTTATAAACTGTAAGTCCTAGTTGTCGCTATACAAAATGAACTCTTTCGGAACCAGGTAGTGCCTCCATTTATTCAATGCTTGTATGAATACATAAAAATCTTTATAATACGTGTAATAATTCCTCTTGGCATCTTTCATCTTCTCACTGAAGTATGCAACTAGTCTATTGTATTGACTTAAGACTGCTCCAATCGAAAATCCACTTGCATCAAATCTCACTTGAAATGTCTTACTAAAATCTGGCAGAACCAAAATTGGTTGTCCAGTTATCTTCTCCTTTAACAACTTGAAAATTTTCTCCGCTTCCTCTGTCTAATGAAAAGATTTATGTCTTTTCTTGACTGTGTCCATCATTGTTGCAGAAATTCCACTAAAATTTATGATGAACTTTCTGTAAAAATTGGCTAGTCCATGGAAGATTCTGACTTCAAAGATATTCCTTGTCAACGACCATTCTTTGATTGATTTTACCTTCTCAGGATCCATCTTCAACTTGTTCGAAGAGATCACTAACCCCAAATAAATGAGTTTTGTCTTCATGAAAGATGACTTCTTCAGATTTATCAGCAACTTCTCTTGTTGTAACCTCTTCATCACTAGAGTTAGATGTCTCAAATGTTCTTCATCAGTCTTACTGAAGATCAGTATATCATCAAGATAAAAAATTACAAACTTTCCAATGAAATCTTTGAAGACTTTGTTCATCAATCTCATAAAAGTACTTGGCGCATTTGTCAAACCAAACGGCATGACAAGCCATTCATACATCCCTTCATTTTTCTTGAATGTTTTCTTCCATTCATCACCTTCCCTCACTCTAATCTGATGATATACGCTCTTCAAATCAATTTTTGAAAAACACTTTGCTCCACTCAAGCAATCCATCAAGTCATCCATCCTGGGTAAACGAAATCTATACCTGATGGTGATTTTTTTTATAGCACTCAAGTCTGTACACATTCTCCATCCACCATCCTTCTTCGAAATTAACACTGTTGGCACAGTGCATGGACTCAATCTTTCTCTAATCAACCCTTTGTCCATCAAATCCTAGACTTGCTTTTCAACTTTTTCATGCTCCTATGGCGTCAATCTGTATGCTTCTTTGTTTGGTAAAATCGCTCCCAGTATTAGGTCAATGTGATGGCTTATACTTCTGATGGGCAGAAATGAACAAGGTATGTCATCCACCACTATATCAGTGAAATTCTCTAGCATTTCCTGAATCTCCTAAGGTAGACCATCTATTGAGGTGTTGATCAAAATGACTCTAGGTTTTCTCACCACAGCAAACTGCATTTCTTCATATTTCTTGACTTGATCCAGAATTTCCTTCCCACTCATGAGAAGTATAGTATTACTTGTTTCTTCTTTCACCTTCTTGTATTCAATTGGTAGCAACATATGCGTCCTACCATTCTTCACCAAGGTGTATGTGTTCTTTCTATCATCATGAATATCATTCTTGTCATATTTCCAAGTCATCCCCAACAAAATATGACAAACATCCACGGGAATAACATCACATAAGATCTCATATCTGCATCCCCCTATCTTAAACTCAACTAAAAATTGTTTAGTGATAGTTACCTGATATCCTTTTTGTAACCATGAAACTTTGTATGGGCTTGGATGTGAAACTGTTTCCAATTCCATCTTCTCCACCATCTCTGTGGATACTAGATTATTCACGCTTCCACTATCAACAATTACCTTTCATACCCTATCCTTGGTCTTACAAGCAATTCTTAACAAACTATTTCTTTGGACTGGATTCTCCATCTCTTTCTCTAGCTTCAAGATAATTTTCCTCATCATTAAGGATCTTTCACCTTCTGCATCTTCTACCTCAACATTTCTCCTTTGCACTTCTGAAATGTGAGCTTCGCCTCCTCCATCTCTTTTTCTATCGGGACATTCAAAATATTTTTGTCCGATCTTTCCACAAACAAAACACTTTATTTCACCTCCTCTGCTTCTTCCTCTTCCTCTGGCTTGAGGAAAAGTGTTCCTATCAGCATATTTTCCTCCTTGTGAGCTTCCTCCCCTTTTTGGGTAGTTATGAGGTTTCTTTTCTTCATCCTTGGAATTTTGTACTCTGTCCTGGGCAATTTCTTTGCCTCTGCCCCTTTGTCCTTTCCTTTCGGCCAATTTTACTTCTTCCTTTGAAGCAATCTAATAAGCATCTTCCACATTCTTGATTGTCACCATGCTCATCTCATCCTGAATCTCATATCTCAGGCCATTCATGTATCTGGCGACCTTTTCATCATCACTCTCACGATGAATGAATCTAATGTTGAGTCTGTAAAATTCTTTAGTGTATTCCTTCACTGTCATCCCTTTTTGTCTCAAATTATGCATTCTTCGAAACAAATTAATTTGGTAATCCCTGGGTATAAACTTGGCTTTCATATTTTCTACCATCCTATCCCATCTTTTGATTCTTTGTTTGCATTTGAAACGCCTGTCAGCCTGCAATTCATCCCACCACAGTGTTGCATGCCCTTTCAGTCTAGTGACAGTGTGTTTTACTTTCTTATCTTCTTCGATATCCTCATAATTGAAGTATTTATCTAGAGCTCTAAACAAATCTAGCATCTCCTCAATGTCTAAGTTTCCTTCATACATCGGGATGTCCATTTTTTTCTGGCCCCTATTCTTGCAACAACTTTGAATAGAGGCTCCTCTACAGCATCTTTGTATACAACTTCTTCTTCAGCTCCGGCTTCATTTTCACTTTCGGCCTCACTTATATCTCCAGTATCAGGTGTTCACCTTTGTGTTGTCTCCATAGCATCCAATCGAGCATGAAGTTCTCTCATTTCCCTTTCCACGTCTAGATCGGGAAAAGTTATTTCTAGACATCTCCTTGGTGGAATTATTTCAATCTGCCATAATTCAAATCACAAATCTCATTTTTCTTCCTTCTACAGAAAAAAAAAAGTTGTTATCTCTGATACCACCTGACTCAAAACCCCTACCTCAGCAGGGTCTGCTTGACCTCTTGGTCTTTGGATATTCTTATTTTCCTAAGTCGAAATGTCTCTTTGGTTCCCACTGGAACCTTCAATGAAAATAAAACCACGGGTCCTTCTTAGAAGTTACGCCCGTGCAAACAAGCACTAGGCATGAACCCCTATTTCGTGTGACCACTGACTTAGCCCAAATGGCTCTTCAAGTTTTGTGACTTCGCATTTCACGATTTTGGGATATCTGCTACGAGTCACCCTGAATCCTCCAGTTCCCGAAACCCAAAAATGGGCTAACAGTCCTTAGCTCCTCCCTTATTCTTTTGCCATATGACCTCCAGCCAAATCCTGGGGCCTCTCCTCCGAGCATGTCGGGATTTCGTGACTTACGAGTTCACGATGCAACTCTTCTCCTTTTCCTAAAGTGTGAACTCACGACTTCCTCTCCACAGATCAACGGTCCTGAACCTCCTAAGATATGACAGTCCAGATTACATCAGGATTTTGCGTATTGGGGATTCCTGAAAATAGCTTCCTCCACACTTCTGACTTCCAAAATGTCAATATCTCAGAGTGCCCAATCAATGGCTCTTGTTCCTCTAGATCTAAGGGATTCCAATCCTCCTAAGCTTATGAGTGTTTTAAAGACACTTAGTCTTAACCTCCCTGTTGATCCACTAGATCCAACGGTCCATGGATATATGTGCTTCTCCCTCTAAGAAACTCAATCGTACATTCAAGTTCTCAAAGATTCCTAGCCAAATAACTTGGCATCCTTCCTCCTGAGCTTGGTTTCTGCGAGGTGACATAAACCCTTGTCCTTCCTTTGAACTTTCCAAATATCTATCCTTCTCGAGCTTGAATATTGCTACAAACTCAAATATTCTAAGGGATAATTGCACGCACTCCTTGCGGCCTTCATGATGATATCTGATTATCTGAAATCTTCCAACTCTATGCACCCTTGTGACAGCAGTTCTTCAACCACTCACCTGGTTGGAAAAAGTCTAAGACTTCAACCTGGCCTGCACACACCTTGCACGGATCTATGCTATACTTTCACTTATGCTGGTATGAGAACAATGGTATCCCTCATGATATTTCTGAGATGAAACTTAGAATCTTGTCAACGCACTCCTTTCGGACCTTCACTGCACTCTTTGCAGGAGTTTTCATGAAGAGAAACAATTGAAACTCATACTCTCCCTCTCATAGACTTCATACATTCAACATGAAATCATACACACAAAGCATTGAAACAAATGCATAACAGAGAATATAAGCAAATTGTAAACATACCATTCAATAGATGCAAACAGTATTCATGACAACGCCATGAAATTGAGTCAAATAATTCTTATATTAACTCAAGTGCTTCTATACATGGGTTCTATAGCAACAACTATCTGCTTATACAACTTCTACAATCTATGTTCTCCTCTGCTCTCCTATTCTCTTGCTCTATAGCTCTACTCTTACCAAAATGAGAATAATGATACATTATAATACATACTAGGGAGCTCTCTCGAGTTTTCCCTCCTAGAGCTCTAAGCTATCTTATCGAATTAAAGCCTACATCTAATTTACATTGATTACATTAATTGTCTACAACCGACAGATGAGAGAAATGCTCAATATCTATGTTACAATCCCCAAATCATTTAAGAGAACTTATGTCTCTCCAAATATTACATCAATGTGCCATCCTTTTGAAATTTAAAATATCTTCAAAATGTGTGTTGGTGCATATCCAGTTGTCCTCCGCTTTGTGCTTGCTTGCGATGCTCCTGCATCATAGTTTTACAATCTCTTTCCAAAACCATAACCCTAACATGGTTAGGTTTTTCTACTTGCGTGCCTTGCATTCTTTCCTCCTTTGCATGTGGCTTTTCTTCGCACGTGCTTCTTTTCCTACCAGTTGTTCTTCTCCAAAATTGGGTTTTACCTTCAAAAACAGATCGTTTCTCAAAATGGACCTGTGCCCAACAGGTCCCCAACACTGACATGTGACTCATCCTAAGCCACATAAGCAATGCACGCTCCCTAAACAACCTCTGCTAGGATGTGGAACTTGTGTGTGATTTTCCTTCCTCTTGGCTAGACCTTCCCGGCTTTTCCTGTAAGTTCCTCCACTGATTGCGCTATGATCTCCTCTAGAATCATTGATGTGCACTTTGTCTGTGCTTGTGCCATGTTTTTCTTTTCCTCCTTCAACTGCGTGATCATCTACGTTGCTTTCTCTTGAAGAGGTTCCACTTCTACCTATCTCTCTTCTTTCTTCATCTGTGCTTCTTATAACTCTGATTGTGGCTTCTTCATATCTTGAGTACCCTTCAGGTGCTCTGTGATGCTCATTGTTTTCTACCTTAGTTTAAGGTCTTGTATTGTTGTGCTGAGTCTTTATTCTTCTTGGTCCCACTGTTTGACCTATTCGTCCTTTTCCATAGCTTTCTAGAGCTGTGCAGCTCTGTCGAAAAATTATTCTCATGTGCTTGCTTGTTTCTTCATCTCCACCATTTGGAGTGTATATTCTTCCTTTCTTTGTTCTCTAACCTCCATAGGATTCATGGCATTAAGCCTCTCCTTTATTTCCTTGATCCCATGTCGGTCATGATCGATTGTTTTTGTAATGAGGTTGATCTTCTCCTATGCACTTCTCTCTACTACTTGCGCGTTGTTGGGTATGTGGTTGTACATCATTGTAAATCCTTGATCTAGTCTATCTGCATGTTATTCTTCTTCCTCTTCTTCAATTGATCACAGAACATTTGGAACAACTATGTGACTCCTCTGCCCACCTCTAAATTTGTAGCATCCGTGTTATCACCATAACAATTCTTATATGGAATCCAAGATTTAGATTTAGCAAAGGGCACAAGCCCGGTGTGGAGGACTAGATTACATCTAGTGGAGAAGGGCCAATATAAGCGGAGGTGTGGAAGTTGATGGGACTCGACGGACCATAGATATTGAACAACCCAAATCGACGGTCAGGAGACATATCGGGCGATGAAATAATGTAATGAGGTTGATCTTCTCCTATGCACTTCTCTCTACTACTTGCGCGTTGTTGGGTATGTGGTTGTACATCATTGTAAATCCTTGATCTAGTCTATCTGCATGTTATTCTTCTTCCTCTTCTTCAATTGATCACAATTTATTTGGAGCAACTCTGTGACCCCTCTTCTCACCTCTAAATTTGTGGCATCCACGTGTTATCACCATAACAATTCTTATATGGAATCCAAGATTTAGATTTAGCAAAGGGCTAGAGCAGTGTGGAGATGCGATTAAATTTGGTGGAGAAGGGCCAATATAGCGGAGGTGTGGAAGTTGATGGGGCTCGGTGGGCCATAGATCTCAAGAATCCCAGATCGACAGTCGGGAGACATATCGGGCGATGAAATAACATGAAGGTTAATAAATCGAGAGAGGGCCAAGGAAAATACCATGGTTTCACTTCGCAGATATGTAGCATCACCAGAGGCATATCGAGGTGAAAAGTGGCCTGCCCAAAACTGTTTTGTCTTTCCCTCGATATCGAAAAGTGTATATAAAAGGAGGGCCCTGATCGTTATTTTATGATATTTAAAATCATTCGAACATTCAAAAATTGGCACAAATGCTTCGTTCGAAACTGAATCTCGACAGGGAACAATACTCGTGCATCCTCCATTGATTCACAGGTATTTTTCATCATGGCCATGAACCCTGTCATTTTATTCCGTATCATAGAAAGACCCTGCCTCTAAAGAAGAATCCCTAATTGACAGGGACTCTGATGTATTTGACACAAAAATAACCGTCTCACCCATTTATGTGTCCAAAGCTAATTTATTAGACAATGTCAAGAAATGAACACCCTTCCTCGAAGCGGATCAAGCCTCCATTACCCCTTACGCCGTCGAAGTCGCCTTCCCTTTCCCAGAGTTTATAATTTGGTGTGAAGAATAGTACTCGCAAGAAGAAAAAAGTCATTTTTAATAAGTTAGGGTCAAAGGTCTTATGAAAATTAGATAGCCCATCAATTCGACACGCCCTCGGTATACTAAAGTGTTCCCCCACAGTGTCAGAGCCCTTCGAGGAAGAGAAATTGATCATAGTATACAGAGAATGTCCCGCCGAAGTGAAAACCCTATTTCTGCAGACCATTGTTAAACCCGAATATCATTCTAAGAGTTTGTCATTACCTATGAATGTAAGTGTCATGGTTATTGAGGTCAAGTGGGCCTACTCCATACTTAGTCAAATTCTAGGATTAGATAACGACAAGTTTGTGGTAGAATTCATGTTGGATTTCCTGTTGACCTTTTTTCTATCAAAGTCCAGTTAGTCGGTCTGTATCAGTTTTGAAAAGTTCATCGCTGACAATATGCACCAACAATTGGTAAATTTTAATTCACTAAGACACTTCAGGTACTACACACACTTGCTGAGAATGTTCCTGGAAACGAATAAGACGGAGTTCCCTGAAGCTGCACTCATTTCGACTGAATGCAAATGGATCACAATGCTGATTTTTATAAACAAGATCATGTCCATATTTTATAGTTTAATCTTTGGCACTGACCTGCCAAGGATTTTGGAAGAAATTAAAATATCTTTACAACCCAATCCAGAGAATAGGATAGGAGATTGTATGTTGTTCATGCATTCTAATGTAATTTGGGTGTATGGTTATCAAGAAGGACCTTACCTTTTACCTGTCTTCCTGACTCCCAGAGTATTTTCCCTAGAGTTCATCAGACAAAGAATTAGTTCAGAGACAGAACACTTTCTAAAAACACACAAAGCATCTAACTTAAAGTTTCCTTTCATAGTAGGACCATTTGTGGTAAATGCTAGGTCTTGTTTTCCTTAGATCCAGGCCAAACTCAGTGAATTTGGATTTACACAATTACAAGGGAGGAAATATGACCCACACCAGGTCATATCTAAAAGAAGACTGATGAGAATACAAGGCCCCTATGAGCATGAGCATGTTGAAGTATTTGATAAACTGGCAAATCTGGAAACCTATGCAGATATGGAAGTCACTTTGCAACCTGATCAAACACAACAAATAGAGTCATCCCCACAGCAGATCCAAACACAGAAAACTTCTCCAAGGTTGATTATTAAAGCTCCCAAGATGAGTGTTTATAACAAAAGGAGCAGTTCAGAGGCTTTGGGCAACAGTGGTCACCAAAATGTTCTCAAGAAAGTGAAGATCACACAGTCCCCACATGTAGTAAATTTGGAGGAGGAAGAGCCCAAAGAGAAAACGAGCATGGAGATGGTAGAGTGATCCGGATTTATTTTCGGCATGAAATGAGAGTGGAGATATAATAAATAAATGCATGGAGATATCGCAGATATTCAATAATATAACAGAAATGTATCAGAGATGCAACCATAAACACATATATATAGTAATACACAATTTCTATTAATGAAATAAATGTATAGAGACTGTAAAAATACAGAGTGAAAGACTCACTAGAATGGTGGCATCTTATCTCTGAGAATAGATGTAATGGCTACTCGCATTCACAAGAAGATGATTACAATGAGGCTCTGAAGGCCTTTTTACAATAAACAGGAATGCCAAAAACCCTAGACATCCAAAAACCTAACCCTATGAGATGAAGCGCCAAAATTCATGTGAGCCCCGTTTGGGTAAGTTATTACATCAACTTTCTCGGGTCGTAACTTTTGCATACGATCTTCGTTTTAGGCGCATGATATCTTGTTGGAAAGGTGTAATGCCCCCAAGGCTGAGCCCTATTTTAAATCTTGTTTGTGAAATGAATTGTAAATATGTTTTATAGGTTGGTGAGCCGAGTTTATATAATCTAGGGGGCTTATGTGATTGTTAGGCCAGAGAGCCTAAGTGTTGAAGGATAAGAACCTGATTTTGTACATGTATCCATGCAGAACATTAATAAAATATAAACACTGTCACGTGTAGGCCGAAATGATGAATGAGTGATGGGGGGATAAGATTCCACAGAGTGGGCAAGGGATTAGGGGCTAGAAGGTTGGAAAAAGGGGCTAAGAGTGGAGCCTAGGGGCTAAGCCTAGAGGCTTAAGTCCTTGGGAACAATATTTTAATATTATTCCAAAAGACATGTGAATAATATGTTTTATCCTAAGTCCTTTTTGGACGGACAGGAAACTTCCAAATGGAAGGAACGCATGCTTATGTAATGCATGCAGTTTCATGGGTGACAAGTGTCAACCCAAGTGCATGTAGTTAAAACTGCTAAATTGAGCCGTGATGGGGGTTCCTCCTCCATTCTACCCGATCTTCTAAACCGTACATTTGATCTGACCTCGGCAAGAGACCTTGTGCAATTCTGAAACCATGGGAAAAGTCTGTGTCGATTTTGAGGATAGCCTGTGTTGATTTCTAGAAAGTCGACGTATCCTTTGTCTGAGCAGATCGAGCATGTGCGTGGAGTCTCTATCCCAAAGCCATAACTGTGAGACTGTGAGACCATTCCGTCATTGTTGAGCTTGTTGGAAAGCCCGTGTCTATTTTCCTCGTTGGTTGTTGTGGCCACATAGTGTTGGGATGGTTGGTTGGCCAGTTTGTACAACACTCTCTCTAGGTGAGAGAGGTGATTGAAGTTGGAAGAACAGGTTGCTTGGCATGTGAGTGATTCTCTCCAGGTGATAGAATGCGCAGAGGAAGGAGAGAACTCCCAGAAGGAACCCTGTAGCTGCCACAGAACTCGGAGACTTCTGGTTCGTTCTGTTGCTGAAACCCAAGGCAAGGGAGGTTAGCAGCCAAAGGACTACCTAGGTGATAGAGAAGGTGTATACTCCTAGGGTGGAACAAGCATGTAGGGAAGGAGAGTCTATGGGTAGTGAGTATGAGAGGTTCCTGGGAGAGAATTCCTTCCTTGTGACTGTGTGTTTTCCCTATAACCTCAGCCTAGCCTAGGATTCCTTGCCTTGGGGGTGGAGCTTAGTCCCATATTGGGGGTGACCCACTATTGAGCTTGATGAGTGGTGTGGTCTAAGGTTGGGAGGTTCATGGAAGGCCTGCACATGGTTGGTGGAATTACCACAGTTTCAAGATAAGTATCAGCTTGTGTTAAATGTTATGTTTTGCATGCCTGTGATGCTTATATTTTATCATGTATTATGTTGTGCAGATGAATTATTGTTAATGTTAGGGAATATTTGTGTTAGCAGTAATTATTTTGTTACTCTGAGTTTAAATGTGTTTCATTTGCTTAAATGCATGTCATATATATATAATTAAGTATGAGATTGTTATTCCGCGAGGTAGCGCCTATCCGGTAGTGAAAGGGGGTGTTACAGAATGGTATCAGAGCATTACAGTAATAAGAAGGGTGTTACAGTTTGCTATCAGAGCCAAGGTTTCGACGTTGAGCCTAGATGGGCCAATTAAGTGGTCTTTGGACCAAGGGTTTGAGGAGAAATTGTGTCTAGAGGACCAATTTCGGACCTTGGAATGCTCCTGAGTGTCAAGGAGTTACTTGACCATGTTACCAAGCTCAGGAGGTGTAGCGGTGTTATGGAACCGCAGCCGATGTGGTATCTAGCCACCAGGAGAGAGGACTCCACACTAGAAGTGTTGGAGCCGTAGGATCTGTTCGAGGAAAAGGAGAACCCTCGTTACCGTCAGATCTGGGAAACGTGCACAGGGTTTAAAAACCCTTTGGAGTTGCACAAGAATGTGGAAATCACAATACGTGAAATCTCGAATTCATCGGGACATCCATCGGGTAGAACACGTGGCTGCCAGATGGCATTTCGGCACCCAGAAAACCAAAAGGGAAGAACCTTGTTTTTGCAAGTCGCGAAATAGTGAACCTCAAAATTCTGAAATGATCTACACTGTAGATCATAAGAGAGGGGATCAAGTGGAGGGGTAGACAGTAATTTTGGGATTTCGGCAAACAGAAGTTCAAGATGTGTGGTTGCATGAACTCCGATGCCCAAAATGCCAAAAATATCTGGGTCGTAGATCTAAGAAAAGTCTAACGATTGGATTTTCCCTTTGGAATAGATGTGGACACATGGGTGTACCACGTGCCAGTAAGTCGAGGAGACAAGCGAGAGTGGTGGGACCTGATGACATCACCATAGGTGATGTGGGCCCTCCGAAGGGTGTCATTCACCACTGTAGATGTGGAGATAGTTGTGCTATGTGGGCCCGAAGGGTAAAGTAAATCGGGATTTCGAGATTCACAGAGGAGGAACACAGAGGCTCAACACTCCAACTCACGAAGTTGTGAGTTGCGAGAGGTGATAGCACTTATCCCTAGCCTATGGTTATATGTAGCAGGTGCTAGCGAGGAGGGATCCATACCCGTATTGTATCTCAGGTATCGGAGTTTAGAGGAAGAAGAGTCGAAGGTCTTCGACTCGCGAACTTGCAAGATAGCAAACTTTCGAAAGGTTCCTTTGGTTACGAGAGTAGAGAGATAGAGGGATCTATCACCTGAAAGAGAGTATGAGAGGCTCGTGGACTGAGACCCCGAAACCAGAAGACCCAAAATTTGCAGAGCCAAACAAAGCTCATAAAACTTAATGGAATCGAAATGTTTTTCTTGTTCATGTTGGTTTATGAGTGTTGTAAGGTTCTTGAAGGTTTAAGGGCCTGAAAAACTTTGGTTGATTGCACATTGTGTGTGCAGAGTTCGACGAGTGTCAGGTCAACCATGAATCTATGTTGAGTATAGAAATGGAAAAGGTATAGATTGCCTCCGAAACAGAGGATGAAAGGGTAGGAAGGGATGTCAACTTGGGAGTCGAAGGATCAAAATCTAATGGGCATGGAAAAGAGATGGATAAGGAAGGACATATGATGAAACTCATTGAAATATTGTAGAAATATGCCCAAGCTCGCCAAGTTGATAGCCGAAATCTCATGAGGGTCAGGGATCAGCAGGGAGAATTCAACTTTAAAATGTTGAAGAACCTGGAAAGAATAGAAAGGAAGTTGGAGAAGAGGAGTGGCTCAAGCAAGACAGAGAGTCGCAGGACCCCTGAGAGGACAAGAAGATCAAGGAATGGTAGCAGACATCATCGTTGCTCCCCAAAGCATTCCAGTAGGGAGGCACACAGTAGTTCAAGCCTGTCCCCTACTAGAAAACACTGAACATATGGGAGGGATGAATTGAAAGGAGAGATGAACAAGATCAAGCCTCCAACATTCGATGGAGAACATAAGAAGGAAGAATATGTCGAAACGTGGTTGCTAGGCATGAGGAAATATTTCCAACTGCAGAATTATTCCCCTCATGCAGAAGGAAGAATTGTGATGTATCAACTAAAGGAAAAATCATCCATGTGGTGGGATCCGTTTGTGCAGGTGCAGCACATCAGAGACAAAGATATCACTTGGAAGGAGTTCAAGAGGTATTTCGAGAAGAAATACCTGACCAAAAGGTACTATGACAGAAAGATGAAGGAGTTCTTCGAACTCAAGCTGGGCAGCATGACCATCGATGAATACGAACGAAGGTTTTTGGAACTACTGAAGTATGTTTCGTTCATCAAAGATGAGGGTGTCAAGATTTAGAGATATCTGAGTGGACTATCACCTTCTATTGGTGACAAGATTCAGTATGATGATCCTAAGACTATGGAGGAAACAATAAGAAGGAAAAAATGCTTATATGAACAGCAAAGAGAAAGGCCTACTTTTCGGAAGGCTTGGGATGATCAGAAGAAGTTTAGGAAAGAGCAGAGGCAGAAGGGAAACAAGCCTCCCTTTTTCAGAAATAGTCCTTAGGGACAGCCATATTTCGAAGAGCCCAGGAAGGCTGAAGTGGGTGAGAAAATGCCCAGACTGTCACCTATGGAGTGTTGGGGATGTAAAGGGAACCATAGGTACAGGGACTGCCACCACAAAAAAGATAAAGTGAGAACCGCCCACAATTTCAGCAAGATAAAATAGTGGAGGATATGGGCAGCAGGATGCCAAGGATCTACGCAGCCCTAGACAAAAAGCAAGCATAATTTCAATCACACATGATTGAAGTGGAAGGTATGATCAACAATCAACCATTTATTATTTTAATTGATTCTGGGGCTAGCCATAGTTATGTAGATCCTAGGATGGTGGAAAGTTTTCATTTATCAAGAATCAAACATGAAAGGTCTTTCTTAGTGCAGTTGGCTACAGGAACCAAGAGGAAGGTCACTGAATTTGTTAAATCCTATTCGATAGACATGAATGGATTGAGCACGAAGGTTGAATTGAATGTCTTGCCTTTAGGCTCTTATGATTGCTTAATTGGAATGGACTAGTTGGACCAACACCATTCCCTCCTGGACTATCATAACAAGAGGTTTACATGCCTAGATGAGGAGGGAAATTGGAAAACAGTCCAAGGAATTCCCAGAGTTGTGGTTGTTAGAGAAATCTCGCCCTTGGAGTTGAAGAAGTGTTACAGGAAAGGATGTCAATTATTTGCAGTATGTGTGGAAGAAGCATCCAGAGATGAGGTCTCAAAAATTGGAGACCATGAGGTACTCACAGAGTTCAAGGACGTATTTCAGGAGGTACCTGGACTACCTCCAAAGAAAGACATTGATTTCTCTATAAATTTGATGCCTGGAGTAGCTCCAGTTTCGAAATCTCCTTATAGAATGAGTATGCCAGAGCTGAAAGAGTTGTAATTGTAGCTTGAAGAGCTTCTAAATAAGGGGTACATTCTCCCCAGCGTGTCACCTTGGGGTGCCCTAGTCCTATTCGTGAAGAAGAAGGATGGGACATTGAGGCTGTGCATTGATTTCCGACATTTGAACAAGGTAACTGTCAAGAATAAGTATCCTCTGTTGAGGATCGATGATCTTTTCGATCAGCTGGAGGGTGCAAAAATATTTTCAAAGATACATCTCAGATCAGGATATCACTAGGTAAGAATAAAGGATGAGGACATCAGCAAGACCGCCTTTAGAACAAGGTACGGTCATTACGAGTTCACAGTGATGTCGTTTGGACTGTCAAACGCACCTGTTGCTTTTATGTGCTTGATGAATGGTGTATTCAGTGGCTATTTAGACAATTTTTTCATAGTCTTCTTGGATGACATCTTGGTGTATTCCATGTCAGAGGAAAAGCATGAACAACACCTGAGGATGGTGTTGCAAGTGTTGAGAGAACACCAGCTGTATGTCAAATTGAGCAAATGCTCATTTTACCAAAGGAAGATCCATTACTTGGGGCACATTATTTCAGAAGAAGGGATCATTGTGGATCCTGAGAAGGTTGAGGCCATCCGAGAATGGTCAGTGCCAAGGAATGTGGTGGAAGTCAGATCCTTTATGGGTTTGGCGGGCTACTACAAAAGGTTTATAGCAGGGTTCTCAAAGATAGCTCATCCTATCACTTCCTTGCAAAGGAAGGAGAAAAATTTTCAGTGGACTGAAGAGTGTGAAGAGAGTTTTCAACGATTGAAGCAGTTGTTAACCAGTGCTCCAATCCTGAGAATTACAAATCCAAATATTGATTTCATGGTGTGCACAGATGCATGTAAGGAAGGATTGGGAGGAGTTCTCAGCCAAGATGGATTTGTAATTTGTTATGAGTCCAGGAAATTGAAAGAGCGTAAAAGGAATTATGCCACTCACAATTTGGAGCTAGCAAAAATCATCCACGCTCTGAGGAAATGGAGACATTACATCATGGGAAGAATATTTGAATTGAGAACAGACCACAATGGTCTGAAATACTTGTTTGATCAGCTGACTTTAAACGCTAGACAAAGTAGGTGGTTGGAGTTTCTGTGTGAATACGACTTTGATATCAAGCATATCAAAGGGAAGGAAAACAAGGTGGTTGATGCACTCAACAGAAAAGTGCATGAATTACATGCTACAGCCATTAGCATGTATAGGACTGAAATTAAGGATATAATTTTGGAAGCTGCAAATGCAGATTTGCAGTACAGAGATTTGGTAGCAAAGCTACAGCAGAGTGAAAGGCCACAGAAAAAGGAAAGTTACACCTTGGAATCTGATGGATTACTTCTATATAAAGACAGAGTGTATATACCCAATGTCCAGGAATTGAAACTTGCAATTCTAAAAGAAATGCATAACATGACTTATGGTGGACATCCTGGATATCAAAATACTGTGGCAGCAGTCAAGAGCCACTATTTTTGGCGAGGTATGAAGAGGGATATCGTTGAATACATCACCAGATGTATGGAGTGCCAAAAAGTTAAGGCGGAGCATAGGCACCCAGCAGGGTTGTTTCAACCTTTACCCATTCCTGAGTGGAAGTGGGAAGTGGTGACGATGGATTTTATTACAGGATTGCCCAAAACGAGCAAACAACATGATTCGACCATGGTGGTGGTGGACAAGGACTGTCTAGGTGACAGAGAAGGTGTATACTCCTGGGGTGGAACAAGCATGTGGGGAAGGAGAGTCTGTGGGCAGTAAGTATGAGAGGTTCCTGGGAGAGAATTCCTTCCTTGTGACTGTGTGTTTTCCCTGTAACCTCAGCCTATCCTAGGATTCCTTTCCTTGGGGGTGGAGCTTAGTCCCATCTCAGGGGTGACCCACTGTTGAGCTTGATGAGCGGTGTGGTCTAAGGCTGGGAGGTTCATGGAAGGCCTGCACCTGGTTGGTGGAATTACCACAGTTTCAAGATAAGTATTAGCTTATGTTAAATGTTATGTTTTGCATGCCTGTGATGCTTATATTTTATCATGTATTCTATTGTGCAGATGAATTATTATTAATGCCAGGGAATATTTGTGTTAGCAGTAATTCTTATGTTACTATGAGTTTAAATGTGTTTCATTTGCTTAAATGCATGTCATATATATATATATATATATATATAATTAAGTATGAGAATGTTATTCCGCGAGGTAGCGCCTGCCCGGTAGTGAAAGGGGGTGTTACAGAATGGTATCAGAGCGTTACAGTAACAAGAAGGGTGTTACAAAAGGTATCGTCGAGGAGATTAATTTTGGGGGCTCGGGAATGCCTTCGGATATCATTGAGAATATCAATCCTAAAAAACCTTCATTTAGGCCCTCAAAATGGCCCCAGAAGTTAAAAACTGCTAAAAATAGTAAATTACCAAAATTGGCAGAACAATGTTTTGAGTCGGTTAGAAAAGGTGGGTGGCCACCGATATCCTCCTGGAACATGGAGATCATAAACAAAAATGAAGAAGCTAACGTAGAGATCATGCCACAAGGTGAAATCAGTTCAAGGGATTTCAGCAGCAAGAAACATATCTTTAGCAAGACACCTGGGGAAGTCTACCAATCCATAGAATATTTAGCGAATCAGTATGTTGTGAAAGGAAGTATGGCCAATAGTGAGATAAGAGAATTGTTTCCTGAAGTAGAAAAGATCTCCCAGCACAGGTCTTCCCTATTCTCCGTCGGGGATGTGGAAATAAAGACATTTAACATAGCAGTGGAAGATGAGGATAAAGTGTCTGAAATAAAACTGCAATATGAGAATATTGGTTCCCCAGACAAGGTAAAGTTCCATAGAAACTCTAGTAACATTCTATATTCATACTATATGAGTCTGAGTCTGAGGGTTTCAAGACTAACAACCCATGCACTTAAATTAGATGGATAGTTGAAGCAGGAGAAAACATCCAGCAAAGCCTGGCAGACCCAAGTCAAAAGATTGGAATCTGAAGGACCTCAAGGGGTAAAATATTTTTTAGATGAGAAAGAGAAGATGATCCAAAGCCTAAAGAATAAGTTAAAGATGTATGCCACGGAACGTCCACAGGCAGCAGAGCTAGCTTCTCTAGAGAAAGAAAAGGAGACATTCAGACAGGAAGCGCTATATTACAAAGCCAAATTATTGTAGCTTGAAAAGGAAAAAGAGAGTTGGGCACAAGGACAGGAAACAGAATCAGACATGGCTGCTATTGTACCTTCTACTACAGAAATTGGATCAAGCATTGATGGATTGGTTCAAGCTATGTCCCAATTAAGCTTAAAGACATGGGATTTCAAGAGCCTTAAGGAGGTCATAGAAAAGCTACAGCAAGAGATGAAAATGAAGGAAGAAAAGATGGCCCAATTTCAAAAGGAGAATCAAGATTTGCAAGAGAGGGTGAACAAGTTGAAGACGAGGTTGAAGGGAAAAGTATTGTTGCAAGGAGATAAACATGTAATTTGGGGTGTTATTGTTGTTGAAGCTACTAAATTCAGGGTTTATCTGAATTTAATAAATGACAAAGACAGCATGGCTATCACTGCCCGAAGCAGATGTACTGTTATTAATGAAACACTGGCAAAAAATCCCTTTGAATGGGCCCAGAACGATATTGATTTTCTGAATTTTTTGCCCACTATTGATCTTCAAATCATTGGGGTAAAGGAAAGAACTTCACTTATCACTTGGGCCARGAGGATCATCGCTAAGAACAATTTTCTCAAATCGGTTCAAACCAAAGTTGTGCAAATGGAACAGAGTATACAAGAGATTAGGGATACCTTTGAACAATTGTTTATCAAGGGCCTCCCACCATTTTGGGATGGTAAAGGGAAATTATACAATCAAGAGGAATACAATTCTCTTCTCACTCAGTGCATAACGGATCATTCAAAATTTGAAGGCCTGGAAGAGAACCTGAAGGGACCCAGTTTGGTGGAATATTTCACCGCAGACTTTGAGATTTTGAATCAGTTCAATACAATGAAAACTAGGTTGCCAACTATGTCTTATGCTACTTGCATTGACCTAGAGATTCGGATAAAGGAAATGATGGATTACGAGATTCCTTCTGACTCACAGTGGAAGGATATTGTGCAGTTGGGCAAGATGAAATGCAGTTTTCCAGGGACCAGTAAGTAACCTCCAGGTGTCACCAAACTGGCAAGTTCGACAGAGGATCACAGCAGGATAGATGGTGCAAAGGTAGCCGAGCAGTCAGAGAGATCCATCCCTAGTTTATGAAACATTTTTTTTGTTTAATCATTGTAAATCGGTTCATATGTAGAGACTGTCAGTTGAAATTATTATAGTCAGTTTTAGAAGCCAAAACATTTCAGTTTTAGCCATTATAATCGAATTGTATAAGTACTGGAAATTCTGAATGAATTAATGTTGGCAGAATTGTAAGGGCACCCTTTTTGTTATTAGTTGAATTGAATACACATGCATAAGCTTTTAAAGTCTCTATGAAAAGATTCTAATGGTGGTGATATGAGTTTTTTCTCCTTTCATTATATGTATTTCATGTGTTCTTTATTTCCATTTACATTTTCGTCTGTTTAAATTGGAGAGTTAAAGGCCCAGAATTCGTCTTGTGACGCTCTCATCTTAAGCAATTTAAATTGTGTATATTTTTTCTTAACTAATTCAGAATTCATTTTAGTAATGCTCTGATGCAGTTATTTGTTTTCTCCTTCCTCTTACCACTCTGATTAAACTCAATTTACAACTCAGATTCATTGCCTCATTTAGCATTTATCCTCTGGAGAGTTCTACCAGCTAGTCATTGTTTTCATTCACTTTCAGAATTTCGACTCCATTTCCCAAAGTGTCCCTCCCCTTCCTAGCCAGCAATTTTACAAAAAAACTTCAAAACAAACCAAATCTAACCACTAATTTCCAAAGATATATCAAGTGACATGAGAGAGCCCACTCTGAGTTGAGAAGGCTATTGCCTAGCTATAAAGTAGGTCGAAATAGTTACCTCTGTCATTTGTCTATTCAGCCGGACAAAATTTACAGAGTTCTAACATTTTGGCGTCGTTGTCGGGGACGAAATTGAAAAATATTCCCGGGGAAAAATGACTTTAAATATTTAGTTTGATCCCTGAGGGTGACAGTGGATCAAATACCTTATTGGCTGAGATTAATTTTTCCCTGGCGACTTCGTTACCAAAAGACCAGTTGCACCAAACAGTGTGAGATAGAAATCCTGGCTCCTAAGAAAATTCACACTAGGAGCAACCCAAACCCAGAAGTTGCAATCCCTATGTCTAACCCTGAAAATATTGTACGTAAAAGAAAAGAAACACCAGTAACCCCAGTGTTGCATCCAGACTGATATCTTCCCTTGCCCAAGGATGGAGTGACTAGCATTGAAGACCTTGAGTTCGATGTGAAATTTGAACAAGCCCTATTCATAACTAAGTTTGAATCTTCTTTAAGCGAGACCATATTTGACGAAAAGAGATTCCAAGATTTGATTTTAGTCGCATCTTCCAGGCCTATAGTAACCCCCTCTCAGAACCAATAGCCACTTCGACCCCTCACAGTAGTTATGACAGCTAGATTTTCTCCCCTCATATTGCCTGCTCAACTACATGATTTACCTCAAGATTATAACCTAAGTATCAAACTATATGATGATAAAGGAAACATGTCCTCCTAGAAGCATCTGGATTGGTTTAATGATTTCATAGACTTGGAAGAGGTGGACTTTGAATATGTGAAAATGAGGTTGTTTACACAAATTCTTGCAGGAGAAGCGAGGAAGTGGTTCAAAGCCCTTGCACCAGCAAGTATCATAGATTTTGAGGCCTTTGAAACTAGCTTCCTTGCAAAATGGGGAGATAAGAAGAATCCCCTTCAGTTTTTGACCCAGAACAACAACATGAAGAGATCACCTGATGAAACAATGCAGGATTTTTCAGCCAAATTCATGAAGGTCTATAATTTGATTCCTGTTGAGGTAAACCCCCCCCTTAAAGTTGCTCAACTCATATATTTTGATTCTTTTGAAAGTGATTTTCTTTATTATTAAGAGAATGAGATCTACTACATTGAATGATATAATGATTGATTCCAAAGAAGTCGAAGTAAACCTATGGCTTCAGGAAAGATGAAATCCAAACCCAGCTCAGATATGTTGATTCTTTTGAAAGTGATTTTTCTTTATTATTAAGAGAATGAAGATCTACTACATTGAATGATATAATGATTGATTCCAAAGAAGTCGAAGTAAACCTATGGCTTCAGGAAAGATGAAATCCAAACCTAGAAAATACATAAATAAAACTCAAGATAAATCACAGCCTTCGACATCACAAACATCAAAAGAAAGGTCTGAAGAAATGATGAGAAACATGGAGAGAATGATGGAGAGAATGGCTCTGGGTAATAGGTCTAACCCCATAGAATAGGCTGATGGTCCACCCAGAAATCCGAGGAGACCAAAAATCCCACAAATTAGACAAAGAGAGCAAAGAAACCCTGGAAATCAGGGGAACCAAGCAAATCAAGCAGATCAGACGAATCAAGGAAATCAAGGAAATCAGAGGGAACAACAAATAACGTCTCATTTTCAAAATAATTATGTAGCTGAGAATTATGATGGATATTTTGAAGAGAACATGAACTATTTTGATGATAAAGAAACAAAGGTGTTTTTTACTAAATAAGAACACGATCAATTCATGGACGCAAGTGAGATATTTTTGCAAGATGAGGAGGAAAGGTTATCAGTAGAAACGGAAGATTATCAGACAGGATTGCAAAATTCCATCATGCAATTATAAATACAATATAACCTTCTAAATCAAAAGGTACCTCCAAATCCTCCAAAGGGAAATCCTCCAAAGGGAAACCCCACCAAAGAATCTCAGAGTAACATACCTTCTTCAAGTCAGTACAAAAAAGATTCTCCTACAAAGGATTCAGCTGCAAAGACTATATTGCAAAGGATTCTACTGCAAAGGGTACTGTGGACAAAGGAAAGTAGAAAGAAGAACCCCAGAAGAGAATATTGGAGGCAAGGAAAGAAACAGTCACCAAAGAGGTAGAGAAGACTTCATCCTCTTTTTTATTTTGAAAATGAGATGGCCAAGATCAAAATTTATGTACCATTTAATGAATTAATCAAGAATAGCGAATATAGAAATCAAATCATCAAGATTCTTAAGACGAAACAGGATTCTGATACCCTGAACATACAAGATGATGACCATGCCATCTTATTCGGACCAAGAGTAGAATAAAATGGTTATAACAAAGAAGTTCCCCCTTTCTATGTTAGCCTGAAAGTCCATGATATGACTCTACACAATGCCATGTTGTATTCATGAGTATCTCATAACCTAATGCCCAAAGTGGTCATGGACCAACTAGGCTTGGACATCACTAGGCCTTACAAAGACTTGTTCTCTTTTGATTCCAGGAAGGTGAAATGCCTAGGTCTTATTAAAGATCTAGTGGTATCTTTGGCACAAATTCCAACAAAGAAAATGATCATGGATGTAGTAGTGGTTGACATCCCTCCCAAATTTGGCATGTTGTTGTCAAGGTCTTGGGCTACAAAATTAAAAGGAACCCTTCAGATGGACATGTCATATGCCACCATCCCTATTTTTTGTCAGGACAGAAGGTTGTTTGGGGAAGTTTTTCTCAAATACATGGTCAGCAACAAGTCACAACCAAGTAATCACCCCATCTACTCTTTAGAAACTGAGTTGGGATCTTCCATTTTCTTCAATGACCTGTGTTGTGAAGAAGAAGAACAAGAAATTGATGTGACTGAGAAATCTGATAAATAGATTGAGGAGTATTCAAAAAGAAGGATGAAGCATAAGATCAGATATGGAAGATAATTTTTGATGCGGCTGCCTGCAAAGAAGGAGCGGGAGCTGGCCTTTGGATCAATCATCACAAAGGAGATTCAAAATTATGTTCTTATAAGCTTTTTTTTTAATGCGCAAATAACATGGTTGAATATGAAGCATTAATATTGGGGTTAAAAGTCTTGAAAGAATTGGGTTCCAAAAGAATTTCTGTGCATGGAGACTCTGAGCTAATTATAAATCAAATCAAAGGCATATACCAAGCAAAAAACCCCAGACTGAGAGCTTATAGGAATCTGGTACTAGACCTCCTTGAGAAGTTTCCAGAGTGTAATCTTTCAGCAATTCCAAGAGAACAGAATCAAGTTGTTGATGCCTTGGCTACTTCAGTAACAGTTTTCAAAGTTCCAATTTTCCCTAAAAAAATATACAAGGTTGAGGTCAAGTACAGGCCAGGAGTACCAGAAAATATGAAGCACTGGCAAGTTTTCTAGGACGACAAACAGATAGAAATCTTCCTCAATGTGGAGAATGAGTTTGAAAATTTGAATAATGATGATGAATATTGTGATGATGAGGTGGATGCAGCTGATATCACAAAAGAGGGGTATTTTGACAATCAGATTGCAGGCAGAGATATCGTTCAGCTAAAAAGCAACATCATTCCTAAGGGTCTAGTCTCGTTGGAAAAACTCTTTGATAATAATGACGTAGCCAGAAGTCCAAAGATTACAGTAAATGAAGGGGATGTGGAATATTGCAATATTCGGACTCCAGAGGATCCAAAGATCCTTAAGATGTCTAGAAAGCTCAGCCCTAAATCCAAGGAAAGATATATCAAATTGATGAAAGAGTTCCCTGATGTTTTTCCCTGGAGCTATGATGATTTGAAATTTTATGACACCAGTATAATCCAACATGTGATCCCAATAAAAGAAGATCATAAACCTTTCAAACAAAAATTAAGGAGGATAAATCCTTTACTGTTGCCTTTGATCGAGAAAGAAGTAAAGAAACTATTTGAAGCCAAAATCATAGTGTCCCTGAGATTTTCTAAATGGGTGGTGAATCTGGTGCCAGTCAAAAAGAAGAGTGGAGAAATATGGTTGTGTGTGGATATCAAGAATTTGAACAAAGTATCTCTAAAATGCAATTACCCATTGCCTAATATGGATCATATTTTACAGAAGGTGGTGGGTTCTCAAAAAATGTCAATGTTAGATGGCTTCTCAGGATACAATCAGATTATGGTGCACCCTAACGATCAGGAAAAGACAGCATTTACCAAACCATGGGGAACATTTATGTATGCCAAGATGCCTTTTGGGATTATGAATGCAGGGGCGACGTTTCAAAGAGCTATGGACATAGTTTTTGCTGATGAAAAAGAAAAATTCATTGTTATCTACCTTAATGACATCACTTTGTATTATTCCTCAGATGAGGAGCACCTCAAGCATCTTAGAAGGGTGTTTCAAAAATGTAGAAAGTTTGAAATCTCATTGAATCCTAAGAAGTCAAATTTTTCCATGGAAGAAAGAAAGATGATGGCTCACATTATTTCAAAAGAAGGGATAAAGGTAGACCCCAGCAGAGTTGAGGGAATCTTAAAAATTGGCATACCCAGAAGTAAAAAGGAGGTACAATCTTTCCTAGGCACAGTGAACTTTCTAAGAAGATTCATCCCTAATTTGGCTGAAATCATAAAACATATTATGAACATGCTCAAGAAAGAAAATGAAATAAAGTGGATTCCTGAGGCTAGAAAATCTTTTGAAGACATCAAGGTGGCATTGACCAAGGCTTCTGTGTTGACTAGTCCTAATTTTGAAAAGGATTCCACATTTTTCTCTTTCACTTTAGAACATACAATTGTTGTTTTTTTACTCCAGAAAGATGACCAAAATTTTGAGAAGCCCATATCATATTAGATCAAGACATTGAGGGATGCTCCTTTGAAGTATGACATCATGGAAAAGAAAGCATATGCTTTAGTCAAGGCATTGAAAGAAGTCAGAATTTACATCCTACATTCCCATACTACTTCTTATGTACCCAGCAACTCATTGAAAGACATCTTAACCCAATGTAACGCTCCCCCGGCCTTCATCCAACCGCTGGTCGGGAAGACGCTATTGTGTGGAACAAAAATCTCATACCTATTTATATATAACATGAATTTTAAACAAATGAAACACATTTAACTCAGAGTAAGCACTAGATTACTGCTAACATGCAAATTTAATGGAATTAACAATAATTCATGATTATAGCGGAATACATGATAAATATAGGAAACACAGATATGTAGAACATAATTAAAGCATAAGTTGATACTTATCTTTGAAACTGTGGTAATTCCACCAACCACGTGCAGGCCTTCCACGAACCTCCTAGCCTTAGACCACACTGCTCATCAAACTCAGCAGTAGGTCACCCCTGAGCTGGGACTAAGCTCCACCCAAGGTAAGGAATCCTAAGCTAGGCTGAGGTTACATGGAAAACACACAGTCACAAGGAAGGATTCTCTCCCAGGAACCACTTATGCCCACTGCCCACAGAATCTATTTCCCCAAATGCATGTTCCACCCTAGGAATATACACCTTCTCTATCACCTAGACAGTCCTTCAGCTACTAACTTCCCTTGCCTTGGGCTTCAACAACAGACCAGACCGGAAATCTCTGAGCTCTATGGCAGCTATAGGGTTCCTTTCAGAAGCTCTCTCCTTCCTCCGCGCACTCTCTCACCTGGAGAGAGTCGCTCATAGGCTAGGAAACCTGTCCTTTCAACCTCAACCACCTCTCTCACCTAGAGAGAGTGTTGTATATACTGGCCAACAAGCCACGTGCATTCAAGCACTACTCAGCCACCACAATCCACTGGAACCTAGACTTGAACACCCCAGGGTAGCAATAGACAGGCGCAACAGCATAACCAGGCTCAGCAAGAATAGGACACTTCAGTTTTCTCAATCTGTAAACTTGAGATAGACTCACGGTTATGGTTTCTCAAGGACGCATGAAAAATAATCCATGCAGGGGTTGACTCAGACTCAACAGTTCAGAATGGAGGGGGGGGTGTATCGGCTTTTCCAGAAACAAACACAGACATAGGCCTCCTCCGGTTTCTGAATTGCACAAGGGTACTTCTGCATAGGTCAGACCGGACTCACGTTTCGGCTATCAACGGTTGACTGGAGGAGGAACCTCCATCATGGCTCAATTCAACAGTTTTAACTACATGCACTTGGGTTGACACTTGTCACCCATGAAACTGCATGCGTTCCATCAGCATGCATTCCTCCCCACTTGGAAGTCACTTGTCATTCCAAAAGAACTTAGGATAAAACATATATTTCACATGGTCTTTTTGGAATAATATTAAAATATTATTCCCAAGGACTTAAGCCCCTAGGCTTAGCCCCTAAGCTCAACACTTAGCCTCTCTTCCCACCTTCCATCCCCTAATCCCTTACCCACTCTGTGGAATCTTAGTCCCCAATCACTCATTCATCCCGGTCCATCTCCACGCAACGGTGTTTATATTTTTATTAATAATGTGCATAGATACATGTACAAAATCAGGCTCTTAGCCTTCAACACTTAGGCTCTCTGGCCTAATAATTACATAATCCCACCAGCTTATATAAACTTGGCTCACCATCCTATAAAACATAATTAAAATTCATTTCATAAACATGATTTACAATAGAGATCGGCCTTGGGGACATTACAATCCCCCTTCCTTATTTCTGCACTGTCCTCGGTGCAACCTTACACTGCATTTGCAAGCTTTTCAAAATTTTCAAAAAAGATGTGGGTACTCCACCCGCATAACATCTTCATGCTCCCATGTCACATCCTCAGGATCATACTAGGTCCATTGGACCTTTACAAGCCCTATAGCTTGATTCCGGAGCTGTTTGTTTTTCATGTCCAATATGCGCACAGGATGCACTTGTAGGACACCTTCTTGTTCCACTTGAATCGCATTCCAATCGATAACATGATTAGCATCTAGTATATATTTCTTAAGCAATGAAACATGAAACACATTATGTACAGTCATAGATATAGGTAATGCAAGCATATATGCAACTGGCCCAATTCTTTCCAGGATTTCAAATGGCCCACAAAATCTGGATGCCAACTTGGCACAACTTCCCAGCTTCAGAGAACTCCTGTTATCTTTCACTTTCATGAAAACATGATCACCCACTTTGAACTCTTTGTGGGTTCTATTCTTATCAGCATAACTTTTCTGCCTGTCCTGGGCAGCTTTCAAGTTCTGCTTAATTTTTATCATTTGGTCCTCCATCTCCTTGAGCAACTCTGGCCCAACTATTGCTCTATCAACTGGATTATCCCAACTCACTAGAGTATTTCACTTTCTTCCATAAAGTGCTTCAAATGGGCTCATCTTCAACGATGCATGATACCCATTGTTGTAGGCAAATTCTACCAAGTGCAGGTAGTCTTCCCATCTTGATGGTTTGTCCATCACATACATTCTCAGTATGTCTTATATTACTATGTTCACCCTCTCTGTCTATCCATCAGACTCAGGATGATAAGCTATATTAAAGTTCAGATTCATTCTTAATCCTTTGAACAATCCTTTCCAAAAATTCAAGGTGAATTTCGGGTCTCTGTCGAACACAATCATTTTGGGAATTTCGTGCAATCGTGCCACTTCCTTTATGAAAATATCAGCCACATCTATTGCCTTGTGAGTAGTTTTCAGTGGAATAAAATGGGCAGCTTTTGTAAGCTTTTCGACCACCACCATGATCAGCTTGGTTGTTCTGGGCAATCCTATAATAAAATCCATTGTTACTACTTCCCACTTCCACTCAGGAATGGGTACAGGTTGCAGCAACCCTGCTGGGTGCCTATGCTCAACTTTAACTTTCTGGCACTCCATACATCTGGTGATGTATTTAGCGATTTCTCTCTTCATACCTGGCCAAAAGTAATGGATCCTGACTACTACCACAGTCTTCTGATGTCCAGGGTTCCTAGCATAAGTCACGTTATGCATTTATCTTAGAATCGCAAGTTTCAAATCCTGGACATTGGGTATATACACTATGTTTTTGTACAGAAGTATTCCATCAGCTTCCAAGGTGTAACTTTCCTCTTACTGTGGTCTCTCACTTTGTTGTAGCTTTGCTACCAAGTCTCTGTACTGTGAATCTGCATTTGCAGCTTCCAAGATTCTATCCTTAATATCAGTCATGTACATGCTAATGGTTGTAGCATGTAATTCATGCACCTTTCTGTTGAGTGCATCGGCCACCTTGTTTTTCTTCCCTTTGATATGCTTGATATTAAAGTCGTATTCACACAAAAATTCCAGCCACTTGCTTTGTCTAGTGTTTAAGGTTGGCTGATCAAACAAATATTTTAGACCGTTATGGTCTTTTCTGAGTTCAAAACTCCTTCCCATGAGGTAATGCCTCCATTTCCTCAAAGCGTGAACGATTGCTGCCAACTCCAAATCGTGAGTGGCATAATTATTTTCATGTTCTTTCAGCTTCCTGGACTCATAACAGATTACAAATCCATTCTGACTGAGAACTCCTCCCAACCCTTATTTACACACATCTGTGTACACCATGAAATCCACATTTGGATCTGCAATCCTCAAGGTTGGAGCGTTGGTTAACAAATGCTTCAATCGCTGGAAACTTTTCTCACACTCTTCAGTCCACTGAAACTTTTTCTCCTTCCTTTGCAAGGAAGCGATAGGGTGAGCTATCTTTGAGAACCCTACAATAAACCTTCTGTAATAACCCACTAGACCCATAAAGGATCTAACTTCCGCCACATTCCTTTGTGTTGACCATTCTCTAATGGCCTCAACGTTCTCAGGATCCACAGCGATCCCTTCTTCTGAAATAATGTGCCCCAAGTAATGGATCTTCCTTTGAGAAAATGAGCATTTGCTCAACTTGGCATATAGCTGGTGTTCTCTCAACACTTGCAGCACCATCCTTAGGTGTTGTTCATGATCTTCCTCTGACTTGGAATACACCAAAATGTCATCTAGGAAGACTATGAAAAACTTGTCTAGATAGTCCCTGAATACACCATTCATCAAGCACATAAAAATAGCAGGTGCATTCAATAGCCCAAATGGTACCACTGTGAACTCGTAATGACCATACCTTGTTCTAAAGGTGGTCTTGTTGATGTCTTCATATTTTATTCTTACCTGGTGATATCTCGATCTGAGATCTATCTTCGAAAATATTTTCGCACCTTTCAACTGATCGAAAAGATCGTCGATCCTTGGCAGAGGATACTTGTTCTTGACAGTTATTTTATTCAACTATCTGAAATCAATGCACAACCTCAACGTTCTGTCCTTCTTCTTTACGAACAGGACTGGGGAACCCCAAGGTGACACGCTTGGGAGAATGTACCCCTTCTTTAGAATCTCTTCAAGCTTCAATTGCAACTCCTTCAGCTATGTCGTGCTCATTCTATAAGGAGCTTTCGACACTGGAGCTTCTCCAGGCATCAAGTTTATAGAGAAATCGATATCTCTCTTCGGAGGTAGTCTGGGTACCTCATGACATACGTCTTCAAACTATGTTAGTACCGCATGGTCTCCAATCTTTGAGACTTCATCTCTGGATTCTTCCTCCACAGGGGCTGCAAACAATTGACAGCCTTTCTTGTAGCACTTTTTCAACTGTATTGCTGAGATTTCTCTAACAACCACAGCTCTGGGAATTCCTTGGAATGTTTTCTGATTCCCCTCCTCATCTGGACATGTAAATTCCTTGTTACAATAGTCCAAGAGGGCATGGTTCTAGTCCAACCAATCCATCCTAATTAAACAATCATAAGAGCCTAAAGGCAGTATATTCAATTCAGCCTTTATGCGCAATCCCTTCATGTCCACAGGACAGGACTTAACCAACTCAGTGACTTTCCTCTTGGTTCCTTTAGCCAACTGCACTAACCAAGACTTTTCATGTTTTCTTCTTTATAAATGCAAACTTTCCACCACTCTAGGGTCTACATAACTATGGCTAGCCCATGAATCAATTAAAATAATAAATGGTTGGTTGTCAATCATACCTTCCACTTCAATCATGTGCGACTGAAATTCAGATTGCTTGTTGTCCAGGGCCACATAGATCCTTGGCATTCTACTGCCCTTGTCCTCCATTGTTTCATCTTGTTGAACATTATGGACAGCTCTTGCTTTGCCATTTTTATGGGGACAATTTGTGTACTTGTGGTTCTCTTTATAGCCCCACCATTGAATGGGCGTCTGTCTCAGCCTTTGTTCTCCCACTTTAGCCATTCTCGGATCTCTAAACGATGGATGTCCTTGAGGACTATTTTTGAAAAAGGGAGGTTTATTTCCCTTCTGCCTCTGTTCCTTCTTGAACTTTTTCTGGTCATCCCAAGCCTTCCGAAAGGTAGGCTTTTCTCTTTGTTGTTCATATAGGCATTTCTCTCTTCTTATTCTTTCTTCCGTAGTCTTAGGATCATCATACTAAATCTTGTCACCAATGGAAGGTGGTAGTCCACTCAAATACCTATGAATCTTGACAGCCTCATCTTTGATGAATGGAACATACTTCAGTAATTCCAAAAACTTTCATTCATACTCATCAATGGTCATGCTGCCCAGCTTGAGTTCGAAGAACTCCTTTATATTTCTATCATAGTATCTTTTAGTCAGGTATTTCCTCTCGAAATACCTCTTGAATTCCTTCCAAGTAATATCTTTCTCTCTAATGTGTTGCACCTGCACAAACCGATCCCACCACATGGATGCTTTTCCTTTTAGTTGATACATCACAATTCTTCCTTCTGCATGAGAGGAATAATTCTGCAGTTGGAAATATTTCCTCATGCTAAGAAACCATGTTTCGGCATATTCCTCCTTCTTATGTTCTCCATAAAACGTAGGAGGCTTAATCTTGTTCATCTCCCCTTTCAATTCATCCACCCCAAATCTCCTGTGCTTTCTAGTAGGATATGGGCTTGAACTACTGTGTGCTTCCCTACTGGAATGCTTTAGGGAGCGACGACGATGTTCGTTGACACTCCTTGATCTTTTTTTTCTCTCAGGGATCCTGTGACTCCCTGTTTTTCTTATGTCACTCTCGTTTTCCAATTTCCTTTCTATTCTATCCAAGCTCTTCAACATATTTAAGTTGAATTCACCCTGCCTATCCCTGACTTTCATGATCTTTCAGCTATCAGCTCGGGGAGCCTGGGCATTGTTAATATTATGGTAGCTTCGGGAGATATGAACCTCTATTATGACCTATGATGAAACTAGAATCCTCCGAAAGGAAACAAAGAATTGAAGGAAACCCTAGACAAGTTGTCGGCTGAACAAATATATTTATATTGAAGTTATTGATGCCTAGAAGGAGAAGTCAACCCAGTTAGACTGGCCAGTCCACTATAAATACAGAGCGCTAGTTTCATTATTAGTCATCTCAGCAGTTGCAGTGAGAGCTAAGTCTGCGCAGGCAGTTGCAGGCAGCAGCAGTTTTCTGTGCAGGTTTTTCTGGGAGAGATGGAAAGTGGTGCACTAGCTTCTGGGTGGGATCATCTATTCAGTTTTGTTTCTATTCTTTTGCTTGGTGTATTTATCCTCTCTTGGCTATTGATTGCAGCCAAAATTATCTTCTCGGTCAAGTTCAAGGTGCTCGGAGGGTGGTTTAGGGCCTGTGGTTGGGTGATGAGGGTATCGTCAATGGTTAAAAGAGCACAATCCTCTATATTCTAACAGGTTATGGGCCCACACCCCCTTCAGTCATCCTAAAATGAAGGAAGGAAACATAACCGCTAGGTATTGAGCTCATTGAGGAACTACCACTAGGGTTACTAGCAGGAGCAGCTTCCAAAGAACTGCAGCTAGGGTTACTAGTAGTAGCAGTTGCAGAAACACTAATTCTCAGATCTGGCACCTTGTGATGGAGCATCTTTCTCAAGGAGAAGATATCCAGATGCGCCCTAACTCAGTGCACCTATTTACTTTCTTAGAAGAGAGAAAAGACGCAGTTGAAGATTTGGATCAAGGCATGACCAGTTATCATTCAACCGAAGACATGTGCGAAACAATCAGCCTCTTACATTACTCAGCACTTACCAAAATAATTGAAGATGATATGTGGATAATCAACAGTGGAGCTTCCAGGCACATGACAGGAGATCAAGCTAGAATCTCAGATCTAAATGAGAGAGACATCGTACAAAGTGGAGCTTGGAGACAAAAGCACCTACCCCGTCGAAGGATTTGGACAAGCCTCCATCAAATTGGAATCAGGTAATCATGTTCACTTAAGCAATGTTCTATATGTACCTAGTTTAGAAAGGAATCTTGTATCAATATCATGTTTAGAAGACAAAGGAAATAGAATAGCCTTCATAGATGAAAAGGTGGTATCAT
>SNQJ01S0047089.1:25736-48530 GCA_010110895.2 Picea sitchensis | reverse complement strand
AAGGTAAGGAATCCTAGGCTAGGCTAAGTTTACAGGGAAAACACACAGTCACAAAGAAGGATTCTCTCCCAGGAACCACTTATGTCCACTACCCACAGACTCTCTTTCCCCACATGCATGTTCCACCCCAGGAGTATACACCTTCTCTGTCACCTAGACAGTCCTTCGGCTGCTAACCTCCCTTGCCTTGGGCTTCGGCAACAGACCGGACTGAAAATCTCCTAGCTCTGTGGCAGCTATAGGGTTCCTTCCAGGAGCTCTCTCCTTCCTCCGCACACTCTCTCACCTGGAGAGAGTCGCTCACAGGTCAGGCAACCATTCCTTTCAACCTCAACCACCTCTCTCACCTGGAGAGAGTGTTGTATATACTGGCCAACAAGCCACGTGCGGTCAAGCACTGCTCGGCCACCACAATCCACTGGAACCTAGACTCGAACACCCCAGGGTAGCAATAGACAGGTGCAACAACATAACCAAGCTCAGCAAGAATGGGACACTTCGGTTTTCTCAATCCAGCAACTCGGGATAGAATCACGGTTATGGTTTCTCAGGGACGCGTGACAAACAATCCATGCAGGGGTCAACTCAGACTCGACGGTTCAGAATAGAGGGGGAGGTGCATCGGATTTTCTAGAAACGGGGGGGGTGTATCATCTTTTCTAGAAACAAACACATACACAGGCCTCCTCCAGTTTCTGAATTGCACGAGGATACTTCTGCAGAGTTTAGACCAAACTCATGTTCAAACAATTGACGATCGACTGGAGGAGGAACCCCCATCACGTCTCAATTCAGCAGTTTTAACTACATGCACTTGGGTTGACACTTGTCACCCATGAAACTACATGCGTTCCATTAGCATGTGTTCCTCCCCACTTGGAAGTCACTTGTCATTCCAAAAGAACTTAGGATAAAACATATATTTCACATGGTCTTTTTGGAATAATATTAAAATATTATTCCCAAGGACTTAAGCCCCTAGGCTTAGCCCCTAGGCTCAACACTTAGCCCCTCTTCCCACCTTCCAGCCCCTAATCCCTTACCCACTCTGTGGAAGCTTAGTCCCCCATCACTCATTCATCGTGGTCGGTCTACATGAAACGGTATTTATATTTTTATTAATAATGTGCATAGATACATGTACAAAATCAGGCTCTTAGCCTTCAACACTTAGGCTCTTTGGCCTAATAATCACATAAGCCCACCAGCTTATATAAACTTGGCTCACCAGCCTATAAAACATAATTACAATTCATTTCATAAACGTGATTTACAACAGGCCTCGGCCTTGGGGACAGTACACCCAACCTGACCCTGAAGGAAAGAGGGGTAAATGGATGG
Source organism: Picea sitchensis (assembly GCA_010110895.2). NCBI lineage: Eukaryota > Viridiplantae > Streptophyta > Pinopsida > Pinales > Pinaceae > Picea > Picea sitchensis. The sequence continues at coordinate 47,189 of SNQJ01S0047089.1, read as the reverse complement.
TAGTACTATTAGAATATGACCTTGAGATCAAACCCACCAAGTTGATCAAGGGATAGGGGCTTGCAAAGCTGATGGCACAAACAAATTGTGAACTCTTAGAAATAAATTTCATTGCATACCTATCAGAAGGCATAGAAGAAGAAAGGACTCCTCAAATATCCCAGAAATTTCTTGACTCCACATGGTATGCAGACATCATCTTTGTGTTGAAAAATTTGCAGGCTCCTCTTGAATTTAGTAAAACAAAGGCCAATTTATTGAAACTGAAACAAGAAAAAATTTGTATATTGAATGGATCTTTGTATTGAAAAGATCTAGGGGGGATTTTATTGAGTTGTTTGATAGAAGGAGAAGCAGAAAACACTATCAAAGAGTTCCATAAGGGTGACTGTGGGGGTCATCTTTATTGGAAGACAATTGTGCATAAGATTTTGAGGGCTAGATTCTATTGGCCTAGCATTTTACCTGACGTCTATAAAGAGGTTTCAAAATGTCATGAATGTCATATTTTCGATGGGAAAGGAAAATTGCAGTCTCTGCGTTTAAAACCCATTTTGGTGGAAGCCCCTTTAAGACAGTGGGGCCTAAATTTTATAGGATAAATACATCTGCAATCCTTGGCTCAACACAAATGGATTCTGACAGTGACGAATTATTTCACTAAGTGGATTGAGGTAGTTCCCACCATGCAGGCAACAGACGATGTTATCATCTGATTTTTAGAAGACAATATTCTGTCCAGATTCGGATGCCCAACCAAGATCATAACAGACAATGCAGCGACTTTCAAATCCAAGAAAATAGAAAAATTATGCAGAGATTACAATATTACCCTTGGTCATTCTACATCATACTATCCTCAAGGAAATGGATTGGTTGAATCTTTGAATAAAATCTTAGTCAGAATCATCAAAAAAATGTTGCAAGAAAACAAAAAGGCCTGGCACAAAAAGCTCATCCATGCATTATGGGCTGACAGAATATCCCCAAAGAGATCCATAGCCACGTCTCCTTCACATATCATTTATGGAATGGAGGCTATTTTTCCTATTGCATTGGGATTTCCAGTAATGAAGTTGTTACAGGAGCAAGAGACCGAAACAAACGCAAATCGGAGAAGAGATGATGAGTTGATCAGCGTATAGAAAAACAAAGAAAATACTTTCCATAATTCTCATCTGCTCAGAGACAAGATCAAAGAGGCTTTCGACAGATGCACCAAGGAGGACGATTTCGAGTTGGGAGACTTGGTACTAAAATGGGATGCCAGAAACGAAGATAAGGGAAAGCACAGAAAATTTGACCATCTCTGGCTGGGACCATTCAATATTGTAGCATACTGTGGGAGTAATGCTTACTTACTATAGGAGAGTAATGGAGACATCATTGGAGGAGGACCTGTGAATGGCAGGTTCCTCAAACATTAAATTGTTTAAACAAACATAACATTTCCATTCATTGTACATAATCATTTTTTTGTTTTTTTTCACATAAAGAAGTTGGAATAAAAGAAGTATATTTGATGCCCGAGGTGAAGGCCCTAAGCTATGTTGGGTTGATTTTGAGTTTTTGAATAAAGCCTAGCAGATTCATATCTCATGAATAAATTACAACCCAATGGGTAGGCACTAGGTATACAGTTATTTTCTACCTCACGGGGAGGATAGCATCCCCAGTTGGAGCCTATGTTATCACCATAACAATTCTTAGATGGAATCAAAGTTTGAGATTTAGCAAAGGGCTAGAGCAGTGTGGAGATGTGATTAAATTTGGCAAAGAAAGGCCAATATAGTGGAGGCGTCGAAGTTGATGGCATCCAGCAGGCCATAGATCTTGAGCAGCCTAGATCGACGGTCAAGAGACATATCGGGCGATGAAGTAACGTGAAGGTTAATAACTCGAGACCGGGCCAAGGAAAATACCGTGGTTTCACTTCGCAGACATGTGGCATCACCAAAGGCATATCGGGGTGAAACACGATCTACCCAAAACTATTTTGTCTTTCCCTCGATATCGAAAAGTGTATATAAAAGGAGGGCCCCGGTCATTATTTTATGATATTTCAAATCATTCAAACATTCAAAAATTGGCACAAATGTTCTGTTTGAAATTGAAGCTCAACAGGGAACAAGACTCATGCATCCTCCACTAATTCACAAGTATTTTTCATCATGGCCATGAACCCTATCATTTTATCTATAACAGAGCAATACCCCACCTCTAAATAAGAATCCCTAATTGATAGGGACTATGATGTATTTGACACAGAAATAATTGTCTCACCCATTTTCGTATCCAGAGCCAATTTATTAGACAATGTCAGGAAATGAATACCCCTTACACCGTCGAAGTCGCCTTCCCTTTCCCAAATTTTATAATTTGGTGTGCAGAATAGTACTCGCAAGAAGAAAAGTTAATTTTGAATAAGTTAGGGTCAGAGGTATTATGCAAATTAGATAGCTCGTCAATTCGACACGCCCTCAGTATACCAGAGTCTTCCCCTACAGTGTCGAAGCCCTTCGAGGAAGAGAAACTGATCACAGTCTACAGAGAATATCCCTCCAAAGTGAAAACCTTGTTTTTGTAGACCATTGTTAAACCCAAATATCATTCTGAGAGTCTGTCGTTACGTATGAATGTAAGTGTCATGGTTATTGAGGTCTAGTGGGCCTACTCCATACTTAGTCAAATTCTAGGATTGGATAATGACAAGTTTGTGGTAGAAGTAATGTTGGCTTTCCTGTTGACCTTTTTTTTGTCAAAGTCCAATCAGTCGGTCTGTATCAGTTTTGAAAATTTCATTTCTGACAATATGCACCAACAGATGGTAAATTTTGATTCACTAAGACACTTCAGGTACTACACGCACTTGCTAAGAATGTTCCTGGAAATGAATAAGACGGAGTTCCTTAAAGTTGCATTCATTTCGAATGAATGCAAAAGAATCACAATGCTGATTTTTATAAACAAGATCATGTCCAAAGTTTATAATTTAATATTCGGCACCAGCCTGCCAAGGGTTTTGGAAGAAATGAAAATCTCTTTACAACCCAATCCATAGAACAGGATAGGAGATTGGATGTTGTTCATGCATTCTATTGTAATTTGGGTGTATGGTTATCAAGAAGGACCTTACATTTTACCTGTCTTCCTGACTCCCAGAGTATTTTCCCTAGAGTTCATCAAACAAAGAATTATTTCAGAGACAAAACACTTTCTGAAAAAACACAAAGCATCTAACTTAAAGTTTCCTTTCATAGTAGGACCATTTGTGGTAAAGACTAGGTATTTTTTGCCTCAGATCCAGGCCAAACTCAGTGAATTCGGATTTACACAATTACAAGGGAGGAAATATGACCCACAACCGGTCATATCTAAAAGAATACTGATGAGAAGACAAGGCCCCTATGTGCATGATCATCTTGAAGGATTTGATAAACTGGCAAATCTAGAAACCTGTGCAGATATGGAAGTCACTTTGCAACCTAATCAAACATAACAAATAGAGTCATCCCCGCAGCAGATCCAAACACAAAAAACTTCTCCAAGGATGATTATTAAATATCCCAAGATGAGTGTTTATAACAAAAGGAGCAGTTCAGAGGCTTTGGGCACCAGTGGTTAGCAAAATGTTCTCAAGAAACTGAAGATCACACAGTCCCCACATGTAGTAAACCTGAAGGAGGAAGAGCCCAAAGAGAAAATGAGCATGGGCCCCATTTGGGTAAGTTAGTACATCAACCATGGTTTCACTTCGTAGACACGTGGCATCACCAAAGGCATCTCAGGGCGAAAATCAGTCTTCCCAAAACCGTTTTGTCTTGCCCCCGATATATAAAAGCGCATATAAAAGGAGGGCCCCAATCATTATTTTATGATATTTCAAAGAATTCAAACATTCAAAAATTGGCGCAAATGCTTCGTTCGAAACTGAAGCTCGACAGGGAACAAGACTCGTGCATCCTTAACTGATTCACAGGTATTTTTCATCATGGCCATGAACCCTGTCATTTTAACCGTAACAGAGCAAGACCCCACCTATAAATAAGAAGCCCTAATTGAAAAGGACTATGATGTATTTGAAACAGAAAAAACCATCTCACCCATTTCCGTATCCAGAGCCAATTTATTAGACAATGTCAAGAAATGAATACCCTTCCTCGAATCATCTCAAGCCTCCATTACCCATTACATCGTCGAAGTCACCTTCCCTTTCCCAGAGTTTATAAGTTGGTGTGCAGAATAGTTTTCGCAAGAAGAAAGGGTCATTTTGAATAAGTTAGGGTCAGAGGTCTTATGCAAATTAGATAGCCCATTAATTTGACACGCCCTCAGTATACAGAGTCTTTCCCCATAGTGTCGGAGCCCTTCGAGGAAGAGAAACTAATCACATTCTACAGAGAATGTCCCTCCAAAGTGAAAACCCTATTTCTGTAGACCATTGTTAAACATGAATATCATTCTGAGAGTCTTTCGTTACCTATGAATGTAAGAATCATGGTTATTGAGGTCCAGTGGGCCTGCTCCATACTTAGTCAAATTCTAGGATTAGATAACGACAAGTTTGTGGTAGAAGTCATGTTGGCTTTCTTGTTGACCTTTTTTCTGTTAGAGTCTAGTCAGTCGGTCTGTATCATTTTTGAAAAGTTCATCGCTAACAATATGCACCAACAGCTGGTAAATTCTGATTCACTAAGACACTTCAGGTACTACACTCACTTGTTGAGAATTTTCCTGGAAATGAATAAGACGGATTTCCTTGAAGCTGCATTCATTTCGACTGAATGCAAAAGAATCACAATGTTGATTTTTATAAACAAGATCATGTCCAAAGTTTATAATTTAATCTTCGGCACTGTCCTACCAAGGGTTTTGAAATAAATGAAAATCTCTTTACAACCCAATCCAGAAAACAAGATAGGATATTGGATGTTGTTCATGCATTCTACTGTAATTTGGGTGTATGGTTATCAAGAAGGACCTTACCTTTTACCTATCTTCCTGAATCCCAGAGTCTTTTCCCTAGATTTCATCAGACAAAGAATTATTTCATAGATAGAACACTTTCTGAAAACACACAAGGCATCTAACTTAAAGTTTCCTTTCATAGTAGGACCATTTGTGGTAAACATTAGATCATGTTTTCCTCAGATCCAAGCCAAACGCAGTGAATTCAGATTTACACAGTTACAAGGGAGGAAATACGACCCACACTAGGTCATATCTAAAACAATATTGATGAGGAGACAAGGCCCCTATGAGCATGAGCATGTTGAAGGATTTGATAAACTGGCAAATCTGGAAACCTGTGGAGATATGGAAGTCACTTTGCAACCTGATCAAACACAACAAATAGAGTCAGCCCCACAGCAAATCTAGACACAAAAAACTTCTCCAAGGTTGATTATTAAAGCTCCCAAGATGAGTGTTTATAACAAAAGGAGCAGCTCAGAGGATTTGGGCGCCAGTGGTAGGCAAAATTTTCTCAAGAAAGTGAAGATCACACAGTCCCCAGAGGTAGTAAATCTAGAGGAGGAAGAGCCCAAATAAAAAATGAGCATGAAGATGGTGGAGATTAGAAACAAAAACGAATAAGATAACGCAGAGAGCATGCCACAAGGTGAAAGCACCTCAAGGGATTTTAGCAGCAAGAAACATATCTTTAGCAAGACACCTAAGGCAATCTACCAATCCAGAGAAGATTTAGGGAATCAGTATGCTATGAAAGGAAGTATGGCCAATCGTGATATAAGATATTTGTTGCCTGAAGTAGAAAAGATCTCCCAACATAGGTCTTCCTTGTTCTCGGTCAGGGATGTGGAAAGAAAGACATTTAACATAGAAGTGGCAAATGAGGATAAAGTGTTTGAAATAAAGCTGCACTACGAGAATATTGGTGCCCCATACAAGGTAAATTTCCAGAGAAACGCCAGTGACATTCTATATTCAGACTATTTGAATCTAAGTCTGATGGTTTCAAGACTAACAACCCATGCACTTAAATTAGATGGACAGTTGAAGCAGGAGAAAGCATCTAGGAAATCCTAGCAGACCCAAGTCAAAAGATTGGAATCTGAAGGCCCTCAAGGGGTAAAATATTATTTATATGAGAAAGAGAAGATGATCCAAAGCCTAAAGAAGAAGCTGAAGATGTCTGCCACAGCACGTCCACGGGCAGCAGATCTAGATTCTCTAGAGAAAGAAAAGGAGACATTCAGACAAGAAGCGTTATATTGCAAAGCCAAAGTATTGCAGCTTGAAAAGGGAAAAGACAAGTGGGCACAAGGACATGCAACAGAATCAGACATGGCTGCTATTGTACTTTCTACTACAGAAACGTGATCAAGCTTTGATGGATTGGTTCAGGCTATGTCCCAAGTAATCTTAAAGACAGGGGAGATCAAGATCCTTAAGGAGGTCATAGAAAAGATGTAGCAAGAGATGAAAATGAAGGAAGAAAAGATGGCCCAATTTCAAAAGGAGAATCAAGATTTGCAAGAGAGGGTGAACAAGTTGAAGACGAGGTTGAAGGGAAAAGTATTGTTGCAAGAAGCTAAACATGTAATCTGGGATGTTATTGTTGTTGAAGCTTCTAAATTCAGGGTTTATCTAAATTTTATAAATGACGAAGACATCATGGCTATCACTGCCCGAAGCAGATGTATTGTTATTAATGAAACACTGGTGAAAAATCCCTCAGAATGGGCCCAGAATGCTATTGATTTGCTAAATTCTTTGCCCACTGCGGATCTTCAGACCATTGGGGTAAAGGATAGAATTGCACTGATGATTTGGGCCAGGATGATCATCGCTAAGCACAAGTTGCTCAACTCAGTTCAAACCAAAGTTGTTCAAATGGAACAGAGTATACAAGAGTTTAGGGATACCTTTGAAAAATTCTTTATCAAGGACCTCCCACCATTTTGGGATGGTAAAGGGAAATTATACAATCAAGAGAAAAACAATTCTCTCCTCACTTAGTGCAGAATGGATCATTCAAAATTTGAAGGCCTAGAAGAGAACCTGAAGTGATTCAGTTTGGTGGAATATTTGGCCGCAGACTTTGAGATTTTGAATTAGTTCAAGACAGTGAAAACCGGGTTGCCAACTATGTCTTACGCTACTTGCATTGACCTGGATATTCTTATAAAGGAAATGATGGATTACGATATTCCTTCTGACTCACAGTGGAAGGATATCGTGCGGCTAGGCAGGACAAAATGCAATTTTCCAGGGACCAGTAAGTAAGCTCCAGGTGTCACCAAACTGGCAAGTTCGACAGGGGATCACATTATGACAGATGGCACAAAGGTAGCCGAACATTCAGAGAAATCCACCCCTAGTTTATGAAATGTTTTTTTTTGTTTAGTCATTGTAAATAGGTTCATATGACGAGACTGTCAGTTGAAATTATTATAGTCAATTTTATAAGATGAAACGTTTTGGTTTCATCCATTGTAATCGAATTGTATAAGTACTGGAAATTCTGAATGAATTAATGTTGGTAAAAGTGCAAGGGCACCCTTTTTGTTATTTCTAAACTAAATTGTAATTTTCTGGAGCTGAATTGAATACACATGCAGAATATTTTGAAGTCTCTATGAAAAGATTCTAATGGTGGTGATATGAGTTTTGTCTCCTTTCATTGTATGTATTTCCTGTGCTCTTTATTTCCATTTACATTTTCGTCTGTTTAAATTGGAGAGCTAAAGGCCCAGAATTCATCTTTCGACACTCTCGGCTTAAGAAATTTAAACTGTGTATATTTCTTCTTAACTAATTCAGAATTCATTTTAGTAATGCTCTGATGTAGTTATTTGTTTTCTCCTTCCTCTTACCGCTCTAATTAAACTCAATTTACAACTCAGATTCATTGCCTCATTTAGCCTTTATCCTATGTAGAGTTCTACCAGCTAGTCATTGTTTTCATTCACTTTCAGAATTTTGAATCCATTTCCCAAAGTGTCCCTCCCCTTCCTAGCCAACAATTTTATAAAAAAACCCCAAAACAAACCAAATCTAGCCACTGATTTCCAAAGATATATCAAGTGACATGAGAGAGCCCTTTGTGAGTTGAGAGGGCTAATGCCCAGTTGTAAAGTAGGTTGAAGCAATTACCTCTGTCATTTGTCTATTCAGTCGGACAAAATTTACAGAGTGTTAACACCACGCAGGCCCTAGACTACACTTCTTGCATGACAAACTACACAGTCTATTCGCCTTCTTTCTGCGCAGGTGGCCTCTGTGTCTTCTCATGTGGTTGTGCAGTGGCTTGTGATTCTTCCTGGATCTGTAGTTGTTGTATGTTTTCATGAACCTCTAGGAGCTTGGCCATAATTTATTCCCTCTTTGCCTCCACAGTTCTGACCCTTTCTTCACTCATGTCTTGGACCTTTTCCACGACGAACTCTGCATCATCCCATGTCAGGTTAATGTCTAGGTCCTATGTCTCATACTTTTGCTTCTTGCGTGCATATTTTCCTTGTGTGGTCTTCCTTGATGTCTGTGAGGGTTTCACCCCACTTTTGGTTTCTTGGGTTGTTCCTTTTGTAGCCTATGTCATCTCCTTCTTCCTAGTATGTGGTCAGCTCCCTATCCTTGTGGTTATGGGTGTTGTCCTCGACCGTTTCAGTACTACACTACTTCCAACTGGTTGAGTCTGCATTGTATTTTTTCTAGTGTTGTCAGCTAGACTACATGTTATTTCTTACGAGATTTCTTCGGCCTTATCCTTAGGCTTAGAGGACTGTGTTGTTCATGTCCTCGTGGTTGGTTTTTCTACTGGTGACTGCCACTGCATAGACCAATATTTAATGATCTATTCCATGTCCTTTTTCATGATGCAGTACTGCATCTCGAGCCACTCCTTAGGATCCCTCACGGCTTTGATCCATACATGATGTCGAGATGCCTTGAATTTGACTATCCCCTCTGTCTCCTGTGCGAATTCCATTGGTATGCACCACACATTTGATGCCTGTTGATGTATGTCTTCCAATAACATAAAGAACACTACATTATTGGCCTACTACATCTTACTATCCTTGGCCTGCCAAAGAGACTCATATCTGGTCGCATAACACTTTCCCATTCTGTCTAGGAACACCTAGAATTTGGGCTCCTACCACCCTGCCAATGGTATTAATATGATTAACCGAGAATAATGGAACTTGGTTCCATTATCCTGCACATAGAGACAGTCTATTAGAAACTTGTTCACCAGGTACGGTGCCCAGCTGAACATAACTCCCTTAGCACAGTGCGTGGCTATTGTAATCACACCTACTGGCACTTCCTCTCTACGACATTTCCTCAACAGCTTGCACACTATCAGCTTGTTGGTGAACCTTATCGCATTGTCATTGATGTCTTTGATGAAAATGCCTATGTTTCCCCGAGTAGTGTCGAACTGCGCTTTAACTTGTTTTGTTATTTCCTTCTCATGTGATTTTTTATCTACATACTCTTCTGGTTGCATGTCGACTCTAGGTAGTCATGTGATCTTAGAAATCAATGCCACATATATCTGAACTGGTCTATCCATCCATAGGATGCCTCCATGGACACGGGCGACTAGTTGTTTGATGCAAAGTTTGACATTCTTTTCGCGCCCAGAATGTGGTATGTCTAAGAGATTCATAATGCCTGAATTGTAGAATGCCATGATCCACTGCGTGGGCTCCAGCATGGGTCAACCCAGGGGTCCAATTTACCCCATGTTTATCAAGTAGTTCTCCTTGGCCAACTATGGAAACTTGGTCCCATCGTGCACGCTATGGTCAGCGTACCTCAGCTTAGGTACCTTTCCTAGCATGTCATCCACAGTGATGATTGTGTGTGGGAGATACGAGAGTGTAATCTCCATACTATCGAGAATTTTTCTTTTCTATATCGCAGCAAATTTGTATACCTTTGTTGCTTCTACACCCTCTACTTCCCCTATTGAATCTGGTCGATCGGTTATTTCCTCCACCAACACCTCTTCGTGCTCCTGGGACTGTCGCAGTCCCATYGTTTTGTCGGTATTTGCAAGCATCTTGAGGTTAGGGTTTGAAATTTTGTTCTGAGCCCCAGAGCTCTACCCTATTTCTCCTTGCTACATTGTAGGGAGCTCTTCCTTGACCTACATCGGGCTAATAGATTCTAGGTATGAGGTGGTAACATCCTTGAGCTCGACTATATTCTTTGGCTATTTCATTCTCTCTTTTTGCCTTTGGCCCTGCCGAGTAATCCGAACAAACTGTCATGATGCGCCAAACTTGGGTGGAGTCATCCTCTCTAAATTTCACAACTTTTCTTTCTATTTCGTAAACTAATAACTAGGGCATGTATTTGTTTTCTTGCTTCGAGTTCAAAATTCGGTAAGTGTTGAAAAACTATATTATTTCCTCCTTTTATAGACCCAGTCATATTCATTTTTCACTTTTTGCATGCATTTGCATCGACTTCAATTTTTACTGTGCGATAATTACTGTGCACAAATGTTTCCAGTGTTTTTGTATTTTCTTTATTTCTATTTTTGTATTTCATTTTCCTTCTTTTTCTCCTTTTTATTTATTTTATCCTTTTTCTATTCTATTCTCTACTATAGTATACTGTGTACATGTATTTCTTATTTCGTTGTAACTTTTAAGCATTAGGAGGTCGAATGTCCCTATACAGTTTCAGTCAACTCCTGTTGATCATTCCCTTTAGTTATGTTCCTTCCAGATCCTTTAGTTTCACAGATCCCCCATCTATGACAGTCTTTACTTCATAGGACTCTAGCCAATGCATTTTAAATTTGCCGAGATGTTGAAAACATTTACTGCCATAGAGAAAGACTAGCTCTCCTTACTTGAAGCTCTTACTCTTGATATGTTTGTCATGCCAGGATTTGTCTCTTGATTTCTATACTTCTTGGTGAAATCCTGCCAGAATCTTATCCTCTTCCATCTACATTAGTTGATTGAATATTTCCTTTACTGTGCCTCTTTCTGTCATGTTGGCAATTTTTGTTATGAGTAGACTGGGTACCATAAATTATAATGGTACTACTACTTCCTTTCCATACACCAATATGAATGGTGTTTTTCCTATCAACTTATTACAAGTGGTCATGTATGCCCATAGTATTGCTAGGATTTTCAAGTCCCAATCATCCCTATTGACATTGCAGATCTTTGTCAGAGCATTCTCCAATATTTTATTGAAAGCTTCTATTGTTCCATTTTCCTGAGGATGGTATGGTGTACTCTTTTGGTGATAGACTTCAAACTCCTCAGTCATAGCCATGATAGTACTGTTGATAAAGTCAGTACCTTAGTCACTCATCAAAATTCTTGGACATCCAAATCTGGTGATCACTTGCTTAAACAAGAAGTGTGTCGTTGTTTCTGCATTGCAGTCTTTGACTGGTGTTTCTTTTTTTCATCTTGTTAAGTATTTTGTCGCAGTGATTATATATCTAGATCCTAACCTTCTTTTTGGTGGATTGATTGGTCCAACAAAGTCTATTGCCCATTTGTCAAATACTTGCAATGTTACTGGTGGTATTGGAGGCATCTCATCCCTTCTGTTTGGTTTTCCCACCCTTTGATAGACATCACAGAAAATATTCCTTGGCATGCCTGTGAATTGTTTTCCACCATAATCCTGTGCGCAATACCTTTTGTGCGGTATATTTTCCTGCATAATTTCCTCCGACTATTCCCTCATGATATTCTGCCAAAATTCTATGCCTTTCATGCTCTAGTACACACCTTCTCAAAATGTTGTATGCGCCCATTTTATATAAGTGTCTTGTAATCAGTTGATAGTCTGCACCTATGCCTACCAGATTTTTCTTCTACACAGTGCTAAATTCTTGTGGAACAATCCTTGTACTTAAGTATTCAATAATATCAGCAAAGTGTTCATCAACTACTTGTACTGAAAACAATTGCACATCAAGAAAGTTCTCTTCCAAGTTGGTAGGTTCCTCTCCACTAGTGACCCTTGACAGGTGATCAGGTCTTGCATTCAACGTCCCTAGTTTGACTATCACTTCAAAATCAAATTCTTGGAATAACAACAGCCATTTATAGATCCTCCCCCCCAACACTAGCTTGTTGACTAAATATTTTAGGGCAGAATGATCTATGAACATATTAAAGTGTTTACCCAGCAAATAGTGCCATAACTTTTGAAGTGTATACACCATGTCTAAGCCTTCTCTTTCTGCGGTGTTGTAATTATGCTCTGATTCTAACAATTTTCTGTGTGCAAAGGCTATAGGATGGTCTAAGTCCCATGCTCCTGGTTGTGCCAGAATTGCTCCAAGTGCAATGGTTGATGCATCTACATGCACATGAAATGTCTTTTCCCAGTCTGGGACTACTAGGATAGATGTTGTAACCATATTTTCTTTCAGGGTGTCCAAACCTTGTTGATATTCCTCATTCCACTAAATTCTAGTATCATTCATTAATAGTTTTTCCATTGGCGCAGTAATCTGCGCATACCCTTTTATAAATTCCTTGTAATAGCTTGTATGTCTCAGTGTTTCTCTCAACTGGCACACTGATTTTGGTGGTGGTAAATTAACAATGATTTCAATCTTAGCAAGATACACTAATAAACATTGTTTACACACTATATGTCCCAACAATATTCCAAAAGGTGTTCCAAAAATGCATTTCTTGATATTCAATGATATCTGACACTGTCTGAATCTTTCCAACATTAGTCTTAATACCTCTACATGATATTTTAACAAACTATATACAGTCCAGCCATCCAAATATACTTCTAAAAATTGAAGTATGAATTCTTTAAAGGGAGCTATGACTACTCTTGAAAATATGGATGGTGAATTCTTTAGCCCAAATGCCATGATTGTATACTGGTAGGATCCCCATTCTGTAACAAAATTAGTCCTATACCTATCCTCTGAAGCTATCTTGATCTTATGATAACCTGAGAATCCATCTGTAAATGATTATGTTTCGTGGCCTCCCTCATTCTCTAAGATCTCATCTGTGAAAGGGGTAGGAAAAGGGTCATGTAAGCAAGCATCATTCAATTTTCTCAAATCTACACAGATCATTATCCCCCCTTATTTATTTTCTTTCACTACCATAAGACTAATCCATTCAGATTCCTCTATTGGTTCTATGATACCAACTTCCAACATTATGTCAATTTTTGTCTTAACTTTCTACTTATACACTGCATTCAGTCTATAAGGTCTTTGTCTGACAGGTCTTGCCTTAGGTTTGAGAGGTATTTCATCTCTCCTAGTTCTCATGTTATGCCTTTCATATCTATAAAAGTCTTTGGGAACARGCCATTGTATTCGCGCAGTAACTTTGTCATTCTTTCTACTGTTTGTTCATCCCAATAGTCTCCAATACTTGTCATTTTGGGGTTATCAGTTGTCCCAATGTTGAATTTATTCACTTTGATTGGTGCAAAAAATAATTCTAATTCYAKATATGGACCTTCCACCTCTCTTTCTCCTTCAATTTATGTAATCTAAWTATTGCRCGGATAATCTTCATCTGGTGCTTCCTCTTCCACATGATAGCATGACAATAGTTCTTTGATTGTCTGTATGTTGTATTGTTGATACTCTGTCATGAGTTCAACTTCTGGTTCATAAATAAATATCACCCCTCTTATCTGTTTTAGTGTTGAATCAATGTTGGGATTCTCATGCTCAAATGAGAAGGTTACTATAAAATTATGTTGTAATGTTATCCATCCTGCAGTGTCTCTGTGCATTTCTTGGTATACATACTAGTTCTCTAGAATTCCTTCCAATGTATGGATGAAGTTATTAGTCCATTCCTTTGGTGGTGTCATCATCCAATGTGTCATGCACTTCTCCAAGTGTTTTGTTGGTGTTTCTTTCCCATCATACCTCTACATTTTCTGGTTGTCCTGTTCAGCACCAAATCTAATGTGTAGTAATCGCTTACATTTGTACCAGTCCTGAATTGTTTCTTTGTTCGCACCCCACCATCTTGCAGGTCTATATTTGAGTGCAATATCTAGGGCTAAGAGCCTATGATTTTCTCTTATTTCCTCTTCATATTATATCAGAAATTATTCTAAATCATTTACCCCATGAAAACTGGGAGGTTCTCTTATCTTTGTGCCAACCCATCTTACTACGCGGTCTATTCTTGCGCACCTTCTTGTGGAGACTTCATGTAATCTATGTTGCCAATTCTCCAAACCTGTATCCGAGTTATAAACACATGATGTGATGCTTCTCCAGCTGAGCACCCCATCTATAGTTGGGTTAACATAATATTCTTCGCGTGCGGTGGTTTTGTATAATTGGTTTATTTCCTCCAGATTTAAGCAAGTGGGTTCTACAAACCTTTCTCCATTTGATGGATCTAATGGCGAAATGACTCTATATTCCACTAATTCAAATGTCATTTTTCTTGTCTTCAAATTTATTATGGCTTGGTTATCAAATGCTCAATTCAGTCCAAGCAATGTTGGATATGGTGTTGTGCCATCTACTATCTCTATTACTTCAAAATCTGCCTTAGTGTGCACTCCATCCAAATCTATTGTCACACCTTTAAGCCTTCCAATTGTTAGAACTTTGTGTTGATTTGCTAATTTCAACTGAACAGGTGAATAGACTAGTGTATGTTCTCCCATACACTACCATGTCTTATTAGGTAAAACATTTACTTCAGAGCCTAAGTCCAGTATAATATCCCCCATATTGAAATATCAAATATTATCATTCAATCTGAATTCCTTGCTTGTCCTCCTTGTATGGAGGTGGTTGAGTGTTTTCTGCTCTAATTCCCCTTCTACCTCTGTGTTGCATCTTTCTAGTAGATTTTGTAATATTTTCACAGATGATGGATCCTTTAATAACTCAACACAGGATTGCAGAAATTTCTTATGTTACTTACTTTCTCTACAGGTTGTGCTTCATTGGTGTGGTCCATTGAGGAAAGCATCTCTTACATAGGAGAGTTTTTATTATGTTGCGCAACTGATGTAGACACAGTTTTTTGCTTGAAAAATTCATGTATGGCCTCCTTGAATGTTTCATTTTCTTTATATGCATCAAACTGCTTCTGTGGTTCAATATTCTTCTTCACCCATTGGTGTTGTGCTGGATCATGTCTCATTGCATCAGGTCCTGTCTTAGCTCCTCCTCGTGTGACTATGTTGATGTTTCTTCCATCCTCCCTGGATTCTGTAGAAATCCACTATACATTCTGATTTTTTTTATTCCTCTTATCCTGGATCTTTCCCAATAATGTCAGACAATATTTTGTGTCATGGTCAGTTGCGCGATAGTACATACATGTCGTAGGTGGAAGTGGACTTTCCCTTGCATAATGTCCTAGTTGTTGGCAGTTGTGGCACACTATTGGACCTCTACCTCTTCCAAATCCTACTCTACCTCATCCTCCACCTCTATATCCATCTCGATCTCCTCACGGTGTGTTCTATTAAGGTACATGATTATACTGTGTGGGGTTATATTGTGGCTATCCATTGTTGTATTGTGGTTGCGCAATGTTATACTGCTGATACGCATTGTTATATGGAGGTGGTACCTGGTTAAACTGAGGTACAGCTTGCCCTGTCATCATTTTTGCTTGCACCTTGTAAGTATCTGAAGTTTTTTCCTTAATCAACTCCATAGTCCTACAATATTTATCATCATGACCCACTGAGTTGCAAAAATTGAAATATGAACTCTTGGGTACTGTATGATACTTTTGCATCATTGGGCAATGATATGGATCATGTCCATGCATCTTGCAGATCTCGCACCATGGTCCTCTTGTTAGCAAATGGTTTGGTACTCATGTTGCCATGTACTGCGTAAAAGTTGGACATTCATTCTTATGGTGTCCTTGTGTCTTGCATGTGGTACACCAAACAACTTCTCTTTTCTCTTTTCCCTTATTATGGTTACGCTAAAATGTTAAGTTCTTCATATCCTCCTTCAGCTCATCTATTGCTGGATCTGTCTTTTGATATTGGTTCTCTTCCAATTGTAAGGATGTCTCTAGAGCCTCTGCCTGAGTTTGAAACTTTTGATGTCTCAATGGGTATTTAAAATGTGGTAAGAGTGAATTCACAAAGAGATGTCTAGTTGCATGTCAGTCGTGACATACTTCAGCTTACCTTTGAGACACTTAAACCTCTTATCAATCTCCCCAATAGACTCACGCGGTTTCTACTTGATTTCAATCATCTCATTCATGTAACGATCTTCTGAGCTAGGATTCTAAAATTCATTTATCAGTAGTTTATTCACATCTGCAATAGTCCTTGTTAATCTTGGTCGACTATTGACAACTAAGCTCATGTACCAATCTAGTGTGTGATCTCTTAGTGTGATAGCTAACTATGCAAGTTGTGTATCATCATCTGTGATCTGCTTTGCTTCCCAGATCTTCTCACAGATGAATAAATATTTTTCAGGGTCCTTAGATGCCTCTCCCGAAAATTATGGTAACCCGATTGTGGGATCATGTCCTTCCATCCTAACTGTGATGAATTACTACCTCTGCGCAATGTATATATTTGACTACTACTTCATGAATTGGATCCTCTAGTTTCTACTCCTTATTTAGATGCATTTCATGTTGTATTTCTTCTACTAAAATTCGGTTGTCCGAATGGTGGTGTTCTTTCTGGTGTGTTAGTCACACATGGGGTTATGGGTTATACACTAACACTGACATGGATGGGAATTATGCCTTATGTTTATGCACTTGGACTGTCTATCTTCCTTTCATATGTTGTGCATAGGATTTCCTCAATTTTCTCCATAGAACGGAGATCATCTACCTCTTCCTCATCACCTATCAATCCATCTCTATCAACTATGGATCTCTTCTTATTATTCATCTTATATTGGTAGGGTGCTCCACTATGCATCTTTCCATTCGTTGCCATTATCTGCTTTATCTGATATTCCTCCATCATGATTGAGTCCATGGCCTCCTCCTTCTTTCTATTATCCATCTCTTCTTCCATTTCTCCACCTCTTGTCAGTGCTTCCCCCCTTCCCCCATGCACACAGGGAAGTTTAGTTGTTTGATTCCATAGTCATCACATCGTTGTTATACAATAAAATCTTGATTGAAGTGTACAGTGATCCAGTGTACCTACCTCTAGGTCCTCTCATAAACTCATTCTCTATTGTGTTGTAAGACTTCGCAGTATCTACTGCAAATTCTATGATAAACCTTGCAAAAATATTGTCTAATCAGAAATCTATTGTGCACATAAATTTGTTGTTAACTTGTTGTAATTGCGCGATCTCCATAGGATTCCACTCCAGCGGTCTGATCCGATTTGTTGGGTGGTTGTATTTTAACCTTAATAGCCACTCCTGCAACAAATGTGGAAAATCACAGAAAAATACCTCATGCAAGTCGCTAAACACGTATTTATCCAAATATTTGTGTGGTGTTTTCTTAGGCTTTTTGTTATACTTCTGTGCAAACTCAAGCTCCTTTTTTTCAACCATATTTCAATCTCCGCCTTCGTTGGATTCCATGGTATGAACATTCCTTTTTATAACTTCATTCTTCGCATGCTTCTTCTACGGATATTGTCCACTCAATCCCATGCAGTTCCAGCCGGCAACGAAACCATTTTTTGGTGGTTATTTCTCTCTCTATATATAAAAGGGATAACTCAGGTTCATATATGAACAGGTTTCCAACAAGACCCTCTAAAACTATCTCCCCCTCTAGTAAACCAGAAGGAAACATAGTACACAGAGTGCACTACATAGTCTCACCCAAGATAGTTCTATGGGTGACTGCAATGCTCAGGTGCTTGCAGTATAAGAATGAGTGGGGATCTGGGATTATAAGTGATCTTCTTCAGGCCTTGATTTGATTATTCTTTCTATTATTCCTAATATTAATTCATTTTTTAAGCCTATGCATGCACTCTAATAGATCTAACTGAACCATTCATTCTTCCATTCATAATATAACTACTGACAAAAGGTAAATATGCAATAACAACACACATAACACATATTTTACCGTAGTTCACCCCCTCCTGGGATACGTCCACAAAGCTCTGTTTTATTAGGATCTTTCATTAGGTTTTCTACAAAATATGGCGTTGTGCGCACTACATCTCCAATCATACAATCATGAGAAAGGTTCCACAACCTCTGTGAGGCAGACTAGATCACACCAAGCTACTCAGCCTATAATATAGCCCTCAAAATATGTCCTACTTGGCTCTTCTACAGCTCAACATCTTAAAAAATCATATCCGAACTACAATGGTCGAACTAAAACAGTATTCCAATTGATCCCAATAGAACTTATCAAAAGAAGAACAACAACCTCGACCTAGACCTCCTAGGTTCTTATTTATACTATTTTTTCAGCTTGTCAGTTGTTACAATCTCTTTCCAAAACCCTAACCATAACATGGTTAGGTTTTCCTACTTGCACGCCTTGCATTCTTTGCTCCTTTGCATGCGGCTTCTCCTCGCACGTGTTGTTTTTCCTTCCAGTTGTTCTTCTCCAAAATTGGGTTTTACCTTCAAAAATAGATATTTCCTCAAAATGGACTTGCGCCTAACATATATCATTCGTGAAGCTCTTGAAATCGAAAAACATCCCGACAACTTTAATCGTGAAGATGGCTATAGACTTATCCAATCATGAAAACTTCCTATTCATCTCTTAATTTGATAAACCTCTTCCTCTTTCTTATTTTCTCCCCTCTCTTGTATCATTTATCTCTTCTTCTTAATCTCCTCTCGCAAGGTTTTCCTCCTCCTTTGAAATCTCTCAATTATTTTGTTCTACATTATCCTCCTTCATTATTCCTTCTTTACTTATCCGACTTATTCTTTATTCTTTCTACTTTCCTTATTATCCTTCTTATATTGTTCTTTATTCTTCTATCCCTCTTATTCATAATAATAAAAAACTTTCATTTTTTCCTCATGTCTTTTAAAACTTTTTCATTTATATTTTTTTATTAATTTTATTAATTTATTTTTCATTTAAGATGGAAGTGCATAGGGTGATGAGAGTTGAGGTTTGAAGGACTTCATGCTTCTAGCCCTTCTACAACTAGGTTTTCTCCTCACAAAGCAACACAGACAGTGTGCTTGACCCGGCAACATGGACCAAGAGGGGGGGTGCAAACCCCCTCATATTGGAATGTAGAAGCAAACAAGAAAGAAGGAATCTGAGCCATGCAGTTTCCATTTGAGCCATCGCCTCACCTTCATGAACGATTCCTACAAGACGAATAGAACTCCGGAAAATATATGGAGGTGGAAGTCGAAAAGTCTCATCCAAAGGAATCTCGTAACTAGGAGCCAAGGAAATGCATCCCCCGGGAAATTAAAGCACCAAGATATGTGATTAGTTCTACTAAAGTTTGCGAACACACCCATTTCATGAAGGATCATGCCCTGATTAGAAAATTTTTAGGGTTATGGCCTTCTAAAAGAAACCTCATGTGATGGATCAAAACATGTTGGAACCTGAAAGGGGACTACGAACTCCAACACAGTTCGAAATGCTTATTCATCGTAATTTTCTACAATCTTGAAGACAAAGATCGGGTCTTTGAAAACGGCTCATACTTCTATAATTTCGTGGGGCTATATCTCATATTTTGGATCGACCGCTTCTACCCAGAAAAAGAGGACTTTGTTTTTGCTCCGGTCTGGATCCGCCTCTACTCCCTACCCCATGAGTTCTAGCTTGAGAAAATCCTAATGGGTATTGGAAATACACTGGGACGATATGTAAAATCCTTAAATGCAACAAAGTAGAGTAGATATACGTCATATGCATGAATATGTGTGTATATTAACATTTCCAAGGCTCTTCCAGGCTCGATCACCATAGAATATAAGGATGAAGACTGGATCCAAACTATATATTATGAACACATTCATTTCCGTTGTTGGAAATATCATGAGCATGGACATCTCTTCCGAGATTTCCCACTCAACGCCCCAACATGACCAGCGGTGGAGGAAAAATCAAAATATGGCTTCACATAAGTAATGGGTCGCTGGAAACAACCTCCAAAAAAATCCAATCAGGGCAGGGGAAAGAAGATCCCCACCAAGAACTCTTTTGATGCCCTAAGCAATCTGTCGAATGCAGAGGAAGTGAAAAATCCCCATAAATCAGAATATCCTCGCAGAGATAAAGGTAAATACAAACAATCCCTAGATCTAGTCCTAGAACAAATCATCACACACAGTTCCCAAACCTAGTTGGATCCAAGAAAAGACTCAGATGAAGGGGGTGACATTATAATGCATATGGATGAACGAGAACTAGCTGACATAGATCTAGAAAATATGGAGGATGCCTTCAACAAGAAATAATTGCAATCTATATCAATTGAGAAGCTCTGAAAAATACACAAGGTCTTCATAGATTCCACAGTAGGAGCCACCTCCAGACTAGGCATAAGTTCGTATCTGGATCCGGACCCCAGACGGATCCCTAAAGAGAGTAAATGATGGGGACATAATTCGATGGAACAATTGATTAAATAGTTAGGTCACTTTATGATTAACTCGGGGCAGATCCAGTGTCTCAGCGAGGGATTCTTCTCTCCCCCACCCAACTCCTCATGATGAATATCACCACATGGAATATAAGAGTTCTAAATGGAATATCCAAATAGACGATTCTTCGTAACAACATAATGGCTAAGGATCCATATAGTGTTTTACTACAAGAAACAAAATGTGCAGGAGAAGCCACAGAAGAAGTGTTTAGGAGATGTTGGAGGCAATGCAATTTCATTTACAAAGACTTGAAAGGTGCAGCAAGGGGACTAACAATTCTCCGGAACCCTACCTCATTTATTGTTGATCAACCCTTCTCTATCGTTGGCACACTATCGAGCCATTGGGTCCAGTAAGGAGGGTGTGCTTACAAATTCTTATGGTCCACAAAATAATCAGGAGAAAGATATATTCCTGAACATTATCTCCTATTTAGGGGAATTGATAGGACAAAAGTGTTGGATTATTGGGGGAGATTTTAATATCATTCTCGCTCTAGAAGAAAAAAGAGGAGGCTCGATGCGGCTAGAATAGGAAAGTGGTAAGTTCTGAGACCTCATTGATCATATCAATTTGATTAACATTGAAACCAAGAATGGCTCTTTCACTTGGTCCAATAAGCGTTTTGGATCCCAACAAATTCCCTGCAAATTTCATCATTTTCTCATTTTTGGAAACCATGATGCTAGAGGGACCCTCGATTGAAGCAAGTATCCTCCCAAAATCGGGTTCGAATCATTGGCCAATACAGTTGTGGATCGATACAATAGCTACACCAAAAGTTAAACCATTCTGATTCGAAAAAATTTGGTTAACCCACCCTAACTTTCCTGAGCTATCCCAATCTTGGTGGGATAATGCAGAAATTTTGCATGGTTCAAGAATGTACAGATTCCAACAAAGACTAAAAA